>CM077242.1:15192500-15485000 GCA_039654775.1 Spinibarbus caldwelli
AAACCTATTTTTTATTGTGGACACAAAACCTATTTTTTAGAATATCTTCTTTTATGTTCCACAGATGAAAGGCAGTCATACAGGTTTAGCATATCATGAGAATGAGTAAGTGAATAAATGATAAGTGAATGGTCCATTTAACATCAAGAATCAGGTAATTTCTGGTAAGTGTATTAGTATTTTAAACATACTCATTATAAGAAAATACAGCATGTTTGCTAAAAAGCATTATTCAAATCTATTATCATCACTATTTTGTTTGGCTTTTGTCTTTAACTCACTGTGCATGTTTAAGTACAGTAAATACTATAAATAGAAATATGTGTGCTCTACTCTGCTATGATAAGTAGGGAAGTATATCAGCCAGAAGGTAAGGGGCAAAGAGCAGCACTGTGTGCCCTGATTAAGATGTGTTATTGTCAAGGGAGCACGACACACTCTCTCTCACACACAAGTCCTAATGTCTGCTCTTTGCTTTTCACTGCAATGCAGCACACATTGGGATCCTGCTGAGAGCGGCCCGAATGCCTACCTGACCAAAAAACACCCAATCCATCAACACAAACATCAGACCGAGAGGAACCAGAGGCCCTATAAATACTCTTCTGCTTCGCTCTCTCTCATTAACACACACACATTTTTATTAAAAACTGCATCTTCATTTTTATACTAATCAGTACAATAATGTATCATAGTGGATGTGGCTCTGGCCCCCTCAGACCTAGAATGAGCTGATGGAAAAGGAAGACTTAAAAATGCAGTGCTGTTCAAAGACAAATAAATAGTTATGAAATGCTGAGCTGGAGAAATAGCAATTTTGTGCTTGCATTTTGTTTATGGCTTAAAGTGAGCTCTGCCTTGCAGAATGAGGCAAAAGAAAGTTGTTTTGGCTGTTATTTAATGATGCCACAACTCTGCAGATTTCAAAGAATTTATGAAATTCAAAAATTTTTATTAAAAATGAAGATATCAGTGACTACTCTTGTACCACAAATATTCATCCAATCAAATGCTCTGAAGAATAAAAATGCTTCACAAATGAAGTAAGGTATATACTGTACATAGGTATACACAGTATTTACATGTATGTGTGTGAGTCAGGTGCTGATTGTCACTAGGCATTATGGGTACAAACAGAGTGAGTGTGAAAAGGAGAGGGACTCATGCAAGGGGACACAGTCACGGCTCCTCAGAGACTCGTCTCCATGGTGACACGTGTGAACCGTCACTTCTATTCTAATATCAAAGACAACCGTCCACGTTTTACATCCTGTAACAGAACCGCTAATGTTTACCCCTCTGTCTCCATATACATTCCATTTGCCATAATGTAGGTCACTGTAATGTAAATCATAAGAACCACACACATATATATATATACAGGTGCATCTCAATAAATTAGAATGTCGTGGAAAAGTTCATTTATTTCAGTAATTCAACTCAAATTGTGAAACTCGTGTATTAAATAAATTCAGTGCACACAGACTGAAGTAGTTTAAGTCTTTGGTTCTTTTAATTGTGATGATTTTGGCTCACATTTAACAAAAACTCACTATCTCAACAAATTAGAATACTTCATAAGACCAATAAAAAAAACATTTTTAGTGAATTGTTGGCCTTCTGGAAAGTATGTTCATTTACTGTATATGTACTCAATACTTGGTAGGGGCTCCTTTTGCTTTAATTACTGCCTCAATTCGGCGTGGCATGGAGGTGATCAGTTTGTGGTCTCTTGTTTCTCATTTTCCTCTTGACAATACCCCATAGATTCTCTATGGGGTTCAGGTCTGGTGAGTTTGCTGGCCAGTCAAGCACACCAACACCATGGTCATTTAACCTACTTTTGGTGCTTTTGGCAGTGTGGGCAGGTGCCAAATCCTGCTGGAAAATGAAATCTGCATCTTTAAAAAGCTGGTCAGCAGAAGGAAGCATGAAGTGCTCCAAAATTTCTTGGTAAACGGGGTGCAGTGACTTTGGTTTTCAAAAAACACAATGGACCAACACCAGCAGATGATATTGCACCCCAAATCATCACAGACTGTGGAAACTTAACACTGGACTTCAAGCAACTTGGGCTATGAGCTTCTCCACCCTTCCTCCAGACTCTAGGACCTTGGTTTCCAAATGAAATACAAAACTTGCTCTCATCTGAAAAGAGGACTTTGGACCACTGGGCAACAGTCCAGTTCTTCTTCTCCTCAGCCCAGGTAAGACGCCTCTGACGTTGTCTGTGGTTCAGGAGTGGCTTAAAAAGAGGAATACGACAACTGTAGCCAAATTCCTTGACACGTCTGTGTGTGGTGGCTCTTGATGCCTTGACACCAGCCTCAGTCCATTCCTTGTGAAGTTCACCCAAATTCTTGAATTGATTTTGCTTGACAATCCTCATAAGGCTGCGGTTCTCTCGGTTGGTTGTGCATTTTTTTCTTCCACACTTTTTCCTTCCACTCAACTTTCTGTTAACATTCTTGGATACAGCACTCTGTGAACAGCCAGCTTCTTTGGCAATGAATGTTTGTGGCTTACCCTCCTTGTGAAGGGTGTCAATGATTGTCTTCTGGACAACTGTCAGATCAGCAGTCTTCCCCATGATTGTGTAGCCTAGTGAACCAAACTGAGAGACCATTTTGAAGGCTCAGGAAACCTTTGCAGGTGTTTTGAGTTGATTAGCTGATTGGCATGTCACCATATTCTAATTTGTTGAGATAGTGAATTGGTGGGTTTTTGTTAAATGTGAGCCAAAATCATCAGAATTAAAAGAACCAAAGACTTAAACTACTTTAGTCTGTGTGCATTGAATTTATTTAATACACGAGTTTCACAATTTGAGTTGAATTACTGAAATAAATGAACTTTTCCACGACATTCTAATTTATTGAGATGCACCTGTATATATAATTATTATGATCCTTATCAAAGTATAGTGACAAAAATCAAATTAAGATCTCAGTTAGCATCTAGAAATAATAAAATAATATTATTAGCAATATTATTAGCAATATTACCAAATGAGACTTTTGCAGACACAGATTTAAAAGCTTAAGTTTCAAATACACAGAAAAAGTCAAGACTGCTTCAGAATTGACTCAAATATTACTCATATCACGTTGGCTCTCGTTCAACTGGCAAGACTCTGAGACTGCAGCACATCATGGGAGTAAAGTCATAATAATTTTATACAAGTATGAGACAGGAACAGGATATAGACAGCATGATTTGGTAGCCAAGCTTTTCAGATTTCACAGCAACAGTCACTGATTTTCCTGTCCCTCAGCTCCACAAAACCCCTGGATATGCAAAGTCACATCTGCTGGCCATGATCTCAAATCAAATTTCCTTTAATAGCATTATTAAAACTCAAAAGCAACATGCCTACATCATTAGCATTGCTTGCTCAGCCAAGCATCACTATTGTTATTGGTTACTGGTTACCCTACCATCATGGCGGCTACATCTCACTACCCTAAAATATACCCTAAAAATATGCTTCATATGTAAGCTTTACTACTAAACTTGACTGAATCAACCTGACTACACAAGGTTACACCAACAAAAATAATTTTCAAGGTTTCAGCCACATAAAAAAAAAAAAGCTTGTTAAAGCATCTCGACCAATCTGACTCAAAAACAGCTCAGCCAATGATATGAAACAGGGGCAGGTTTGTCTGTTTGTTCAACCAACAACAAGTGCAGGGAGTGTTCAAGAAACCATATTTTCTGTATTTATTTATTCATGAATCTCTCTTCTCATTCCGCTGTCCTAATGTTTTCTGCTATCTGTATCTAAACTATAATTTGTCTGCTATTTTTTTTTTTTTTTTGTGTCTCCCTCTGGACAGACAGATAGAGTTATGTGGCATATTAGCCCATACTCTCATTAGTCATTACCTCCTCATTTTCAGATTAACTGCTTGACAGAAGCAATCAGCAAGCACAAGTCTCTGTAATTACCCAGGAATGATAATAACAGAACTGAGAGATGTTACGACTCTCATCATGGCTCTCCACAGAATATAGATGGTCATGCTCACAGGCATTTAGCATCGAACAAGTGAACATCTTCATACTTCCTGCCAGCAGATTAAAGAGATGAGAAAACCCTGTACCTTGAAGGACTGAGAGGTTTAGGATTAAAAGGCTGACAGAACTTGAGAAAACAATCAAACTTCTTTTAGCACATTATGAAAAGATCACAGTACAGCAACTGGATACGATCTTATTCCTGAACCCTAAACAAGGACCACAGATCCGATTTAACAAAGCCCATTAGAGAGGCTTAAGTTGAAATCTAAACTATATGATTCACTTTAACACAAGCACTGAACCACACAAGCTAGTCACGTGAACTATGCAAACAGCTGAGCACACTCTGAATAAGGCTACACCACAGGGGAGTGTGTGTGTGTGTGTGTGTGTGTGTAGGCATGAACGCTCTGCACTATATATGGAAGGCCCACTGGAATGGCATTGATGAAGCCTGGAGCACCTGCGGCCTTGTGTCTCCCATCCTATGCCCGCAGAACAGGGCACCCAGCTGGGCCAGTGAGAGGCTGAGGACAGGACTGGGCTCTTGGCCAAAAGAAGACAAAGATGCTGAAAGGGAGTCAACGGAACTCATTCATCCCTGCTGTCAATAACTTTATGACATCATCTCCTGCACAGACACTCTGCACTTTTGATTGGACCACAGAGCCAGAAATAGTGTTCGCCTTGACTTGGGAAGGTGAACGTTTGCGTCACTGCAGTGTACTAAGATGGTTGCCAAAGTCATGTGGAGAGCTGAGCCAGCCTGTAAGTACTGGGGAAATTATTACTGTAACCCTGAAATAAAAGACGGGGTGAAAAAGGAGAGTCATGGTGAGGGAATGAAAGGAAAGACGTGATTGATAGGGAGCAGGAGTTCAAAGGTAGATAGTGTAAGAGTACATGATCTCAAAAAGGATGTTGTGAAAATGTTCTGGTCATATTTCACCCCAAAAGCAAAAGCAAGCAAACAAATTAATTGACAAAGCAAATAAATACTAAACAATTAAACTATTCCCAAGCTACTCCCCACAATTCCACAAAAAAAAAAAAAAAAGACCCAGTAATTTCAGTAACTTTTTTTTTTTTTTGAAAGAAATTAATATTTTTATTCAGAAAGGATGCATTAAATTTACCATAATTCAAAATAAAAATGCTTATATTGTTAGAAAAATGTTTCAATTAAACACCTGAATTGAATTCTGAAAAAAAGTATCACAGTTTCCACAAAAACATTAATCAGCACAACTGTTTTATTCAATGTTTCTTGAGCACAAAAATCAGCATATTAGAATGATTTCTGAAGGATAATATGACACTGAAAACTGGAGGAATTGGCTGCTACCATGAGAATAAATTAAAATATATTAAATAAAAATTTATATTAAAAAAATAATATACTAATAAAATACATCAGAATAAAGTAATTAAAATTTTTATTTGTATTACAAAATGTTTTTGATTTAAAAAATAGCCTTGATGAGCATAATATATAATGCATAATGCAATATTTAATATATAATGACTCAGTTTTTTTTTTAAACCTGATTTTATTATAACCTTACTTTCATCACAATCTTTACTTTGAAATGAATGAACTTAATGTAATTTTCTTAAACATTTTCTTAATTTCCAATATATTTTCTTAGTTTTGCCTCTTGATATTGGAGTGAAATGTGACCTGGACATTTATTAATTAATTTATGTACGCATGTGAGATTCACACTTATAAGAAATATAGCGTTCTCTGTTATATGCTCTATTTGTGTAATAGCAGTGGCCCACTGGATGTGAATTTTTAGATACACATCCAACCTTTTCCATTAGAGAAAAGGGCCTCCTTATTATGGCCTAGCAAAGATAATCCGTCCCCTTTCACCATCTGTTGGCCCATAAACACTGCAGCTGGACGGTACGCATTAGAAGCTCACTGCTACTGTCTTACATCTCTCCCTATCACACCTGAGACTCATATACTGTGCTGAACTCATGTCTACTCAATGCAGACATCTCTGAACAGCCATGAAAACACACATATACACACACACAAACGGCTGTGGTTTAGTAAAGCTACTGTCGTTGGCATCACATATACTATGACATCATCTCAGCTGATTTGTGTAACACATATCTTTCTACATGAAGCTAGAATTCCCAGAATACATTCAGCCTTATGTGATGACATCGAGTAGATGGATTTGAGCCTGCTGAACAGAAACAAGGCCGTGGTCGTACTGCTTCCTCATCCCTCAGTGTAAGCGCTGCAGCCACCCTACACCGCAAATCTCGTTTGTCTCCCACACAGAAAGACATACCATGCCAGACAGAGAGAGAGAAAAAAGGAATGAATTGCAATGAGGGACAGAGGGTCCGCAGCACAGCTGAGAGACACTGGAGATGAAATGGACAGAGAATAGCATGGAGAATATGTGGTTTTGATGGACGGTTGTACTCCCATGGTGCCAGGCAGAAAATAAGACTAATTCCTGAATCTCCCCATGGACTCGTACTGCACACACAGAGAGGAAAGGAATAAAAACACATTAACAGCACACACACATTTATTAAATTAAACAGCATGAAATATGGTAAAATATTGTATTGCATATAGATAAACTGCTGTGCTGTAAAACCACATCTTAATATGAGTCATTTCTTGAGCACCAAATCAGCATATTAGAATGATTTCTGAAGGATCATGTGCTGCTGACAATTCAGCTTTGCCTCACAGGAATAAATTAGATTTTAAATGTTGCACCAAATCTTAATTTATATAATGTTGATGCACTTGGTAGGGTCAGGCGAACATACTGTTTCATAATGAAAATAGGATCATAGCAGGCTGTCTCTTTTCTGTTAAGACTGACTACCTCCATTAGTAAGTGCTCTTTTTTTAATTTTTTTTTAAAGAGGTCTTACTGAGATAATAGCTGTACAATATCTTGCTCTTCTGAATTTTTTACATCTTTGTGCCTCGCCCCTTTAAATCCTCTGTCAGGAGTGCTGGTATATACATAATTAATGTGATGCCTATTTAACATGCTTTAAACATTTAAAAGCATGTCCCCACCCCCAACTCACGTTTGGAGGGAAATTTGGAGATATCAATAGCCGTGCAGCTGGCATACTGAAAAAAGCACTCTCACTTTACAGCAAACTCAAGTGGAGTCATTGGATTATTCCATTTCCCACAGTCCTTAAGGGCTTGCTATTCTAAATGCGTCCGATGAAGTTTCATGAGCCTTTTGCTTTGTGATACAACTGGCTCAGACTGAGCTGATCAAATGACTTCAGATATTAAAATTTAGAAACAGTTGTCACACTATACATGTAATATGTGGAACACTCACACTATAATGTGAAGTATTACATAAATACATAAATTAGCAAGGAATACTGTCAAATCAGCCAGTCCTATAAATAAAAACAATAATCCTTCATAATGCGATAAAGTATCGTATCATTCTGAAGGTGTCCTTCTTGCAAATAACTGAATGACCCTATTCAGGTTATGAGACAAATATTTTAACATTAAATATAACAACGTGTCCTAACCAGATGCAACGTAGCAAGATTGCAGTGACAAGCAATTTGACTGTCCACACCAGACGTGACATGGCAATGTGACATGGCAAAATCAAGCAAATATCACAGCCAATCAGAAATCATTGAATAAAGCACATAATCAGTACCTGAGATTGCATGTTGGTGTTCCAGAATCCCTTGTTGCGTGTCACTGTTGTGGCTGGTTAGGACAAAAACTCGGATTAACATGGAAAAGTTACATTTTATTGCATGCCGCGGCATCACGTCTGGTTAGGACATGGTGTAAACATACACTCACCAGCCACTTTATTAGGTACACCTGTTCAACTACTTGTTAATTCAAATATCGATTTAGCCAATCACATGGCAGCAACTCAATGCATTTAGGCATGTAGACATGGTCAAGACAATCTGCTGAAGCATCAGAATGGAGAAGTAAGGTGATTCAAGTCACTTTGAATGTGGCATGGTTGTTGGTATCAAACAAGCTGGTTTGAGAATTTCAGAGACTGCTGATCTACCAGGATTTTCCCGCACAACCATCTCTAGGGTTTACTGAGAATGGCACAAAAAGGAAAAACATCCAGTGAGCTGGGTGCCACTCTGTCAGCTAAGAACTTAAAACTAAGGCTACCGTTCACACGGGCTCACCAAAATTGAACAATTGAAGATTGGAAAAAGGTTGCCTGGTGTGACGAGTCTCGACATTTTGCTTTGACATTTGGATGGTAGGGTCAGAATTTGGCATAATAATATCCATCCTGCCTTGTATCAATGGTTCAGGCTGCTGGTGGTGCTGTAATGGTGTGGGGATATTTTCTTGGCACACTTTGGGCCCTACAGTACCAAAAGAGCATTGTTTAAAGGGGTGGTTGATTGTTTTTTTCTAGGCTTGATTGTGTTTATGGGGTGCAGTCTAATATGTGTTAATGCTTCGTTTTCTTTATTTTTTTTATTTTTCACATAATTTACCTTTATTGCACACCGCTCTGTTCCTTCTCCCATAAACGTGCTGATCATTTCCTGCTTTTATGAAGCCCCTCCCTCAGAAATGCACGATGGGCTCTGATTGGTTAGCTGGTCCAGTGTGTTGTGACTGGCTAAACCGCCTCTATTGCGCGTCTAAACGTCCCGCCCTTCACCTCAGCGGCATGCTCTGGTTGTATTGTAAACAATGGAGTCGTCTATATTGCTTATTAATTTGAGCCCGATTGAGACGCAGAGGATATTAATGAAGAGGATTGCACAGAACCTGTGCAAGCACGGCTCTTAATGGTATGTTTGTTGTTGTCATACTTTTAGATATGCTGTTATTTGTAAATGCTACTGCTTCTGTTAGCTTTTAATATACGGTTTTATCCTGATTAAAGCTTTAATACAGTACGACAACCGCATTCGTGTCCATGTATAATGCTTCTCATACCTATGTGAAAATAAGTGTATAAATGGTACAGTTTATTGTTGGAGCTGAGCTGGTGATCTGAGAGAGAGAGAGAGATGCAGAGCAGGGGACGCGAGGAACAGAATTAAGAACTGCAGCTTTAGAACACCGATTTTGAAACTTGTGAAGCCATTAGAATCGTTAGAAGACAGAATTGCGATTCATATATGAATAGATTTTAACGTGCACCCCTAGTTTTCTCTTCCTCTTCTCTAAAGCAGCACAACATGGCCTCGCCCCCTTTGTTGCATGTTCCTGGGGGCGGAGTTTATCTGGGTTCGTGACGTAACAAACCCGGAAAGAAGCTCGTTGTAGTCCCTAAGAGCCGTTTTTGTAGGCATTCAACTGCCAGAATGTCAAAAGACGATATTTCTGTTTGCACTGAACTTTCAGCACCGCAACGTTTCAGAAACTGTTTATGCTCAAACAGCAACATTACACACTAACTAACGTTAAAAAAGTGAAATCGCAATCAACCACCCCTTTAAATGACACAACCTTCCTGAGTATTGTTGCTGACCATGTCCACCTCTTTATGACCACAGTGTACCCATCTTGTGATGGCTACTTCCAGCAGGATAACACCATGTCACAAAGCTCAAATCATCTCAAAATGGTTTCTTGAACGACAATGAGTTCATTATACTCAAGTGACCTCCATCTCAATCCAATAGAGTACCTTTGGGATGTGGTGGAACGGGAGAAATGCATCATGGATGTGAAGCCCACAAATCTGCAGCAATGGTGCGATGCTATCATGTCATTATGGACCAAAATCTCTAAGGAATATTTCCAGGACCTTGTTTAATCTATGCCACAAAATATTAAGGCAGTTCTGAAGGCAAAAGTGGTCCAAACTTGGTACGTGTAAGGTGTACATAATAAAGTGGCCAGTGAATGTATAATTTAAGACATATTAAATAACACAAAATATTATTTAAAATTAAACTACTGCTTTTCTTAAAGCTACCTGTATAATTAATAAATAAATAAAGTTAATGAGAAATTATACTGTTTACTTTTCCAAATACGTTTTCCCTGCAGAATGATATTTGATGTGGTTCCCTCTGACAGCTCTGATTAGATTAAGATATCTGGCTAATTGAAACCAGATATTTGAAAAACATAATAGTCAAGGATAATATAAAATCTTAATCTAATCCATTCACGATTGAGAAGGAATTAATCTTAAAGTCTCCAGTATTGAGTCCTCAAGAATCAGAAATCCTATCTGACAGCCATTCAGGCGTTCTGCCGGGTGGAAGACAAATGTTTAAGTAAGATTTCAATTTCTGCCAGCATCTCC
Source organism: Spinibarbus caldwelli (assembly GCA_039654775.1). NCBI lineage: Eukaryota > Metazoa > Chordata > Actinopteri > Cypriniformes > Cyprinidae > Spinibarbus > Spinibarbus caldwelli. The sequence goes on from CM077242.1 coordinate 15,202,817, forward strand.
TCCTGTGAGGCAGAATGATTGGGAGACTGCAGTAAGCGCGTCCGCATTCATTTGCATTGTAAGACAAACAGGAAATGAGATAAATTAGATCTGTGTCACAGCTCAGTTGAGGCAATGGATGAGAAATCGAGTGGAAGGAAGGAGAGAGGGAAAAGTCAGGGAAGACAAGGAGAGAGAAGGGGGCAACAGACGTTATCGTGGGCTTCACCAACTCCATCAGTATCTCCACCCTTCCTGTCTAAAATTTAATTGCAAGCCATGATTTGATCACTGTATTTAATTAATCTGATTAGAGAGAATATCACTGTCTTTTTTAATCATTCAGTGTAAAGTCTTATACAAGCAAAAGTCAAAGGTTAGGGATGTTTAATACTGTTGTGACATGGCAGACCATGCAAGACTTAACTAATAAGGCAAATCTGCTACTCACAAAGATAAAGAACAAATACAATCATGAGTATTCATGAGAACATTCAGTTAGAACCATGCTATTTCAAGACCACCGTACCTGCCGTTATTTATTTATTTTCATTACAATTCTCATTTGTCACAGTGGCCGGGAAGGATTCTACTCTGGGATGATGAAAAAGCCAGGTGGAATTCATTGTTTGTGCAGGAGGAGCTCAAGGACAAAGGTGGGTGTGTGTTTCTTGGGTTCTGTACAAGCTGAATTCACCATTTTTGATGTTGTTGGCTTTATATGAAAGGATTCATGAGGGGAACACAAATGAAAGAGGGGGGGTGAAAAGCAATACAGTACAGCAATGGATGATTGTAACTTCAGGCAGAACAAGCCACAGGCAAGGACAGACAGATTTTAAGTAGTTATTCTGCAGTATATATCAGTAAGAATACAAAAAAAAAAAAAAAAAAGATCAAAATTAAAATTCAATTAAATTGATCAAGTGACGGTAAAGACATTTATAATGTTACAAATTAATGACTGCTTGGTGAGCTTTGTCACCACAGCACATTACATTTGAAAATATATTAAAATAGAAAAAATATGTAAAATTGTAATAATATTTCACAATATTAGTGTTTTCAGTGTTTTTGCAATGCTTTCTTTTGCAAATAACAAGCATAAGAAACTACTTTAGAAAACATTAATAAACTCTCTAACCGGAGGCTTTTGAACAGTATAGTGCTTCTTTTTAAAACAACCTGTTTAAAAGGCATAAATGGCTCAGGGCTAATAAAAAAAATAGCAGAAAGTTTTAGTTACCTCACATCCTCAATATGCCTAGATATATAGCATTCAAAAATTACATCAAATGAGTCAGAATATATGTGAAAATCACCTTGATGACCCACTACGTCTGCTGAGATTCTGAAATGTGCTCATGATGGCATATAAAACTTTACTTTAAGACCATGGGACAGTTGTTACATTCATAAACAGTTAGCATCACAGATGTGTGTCTGGATAGCACATTTTTACATTTGTACAAGTTTTTACGTTTTAATGGTAGAAAAGTATTTCATCGAATGCAGTACAGAGCTTTGCATTGTCTGCACTTTGCACTGCATTCCCAGAATTGAAATTGTCTATTTCTTAACATTTAAACATTTTAGATGTCTACATTCAAGATGAAGGACTAAAGCAACACAAGTGAACACAATATCTAGGGCCTTGGAAAAAAAAAAAATGAGTGAGATGTTTCACAGAGAGATATAAGAGTGTTTCTTTTCTTGGCTTCTATAACTGCTGGCTCTCCTTCTCCTTGAAACCTGTCTGCAGTGATATAACATCATGAGTCAGGCATTCTGAACTCCTGATGTACCTGAGAAACACCTGCAGTGATTACAACAGCTGCCCTCATTTCCAAAACTTTCCAAAACTGCAGCATAGGAAAAAACGAACAACACTAAACAGTACAATAATGCTGCAGTCATTTATTGGTAATATGGCAGATTTTCTACAGCAGAGGAGATGTTAGTGGTAAGCTTCCACTGTGGTGTGTAACAGCTGAAAGAATAGCCGGCACGAGCTGTGTGTCACATTCAGTTCAGGGGGAAACATGGGACAACACAAAGCCTGCTGGACCAAAAGCTCCCTTTGATCCGCTCTGTGCGTCTGCTGTTCTGTTTCATGTGCAAAGCAGGGGCCATGTGTCCCCACTTCATATCATGTTTATAAAGCTGTACTTTAGTGAAACAAAACAAAGGGCCACCCACACACGCTCATTTTATCTGTTTTATGTTAAAGTGTGCTTGCTTTCAGAGCACTATTTCCATGCTGTTTGCTACAAACACCAACCTTCCTAACATCTTTATATTAACAAAATGTTCTAAAATAGTCGCATACTATGAAAATATAGTGCATGTTTTTAAATGCTGTAGACTTGCACTAAAAAGGGTTATTCTGTAAAAATCTATAAAACCTTATTCAGGTCTATTTAATCACCAGTAAGACAACATGAAAGTGAAATCAATGACCAACAAGAATGCAAACAAGATGAATAAGTAACTCAACATTGATGGGAGGGAAAACAATGTCATTTATAAATGGATTTTTTTTTTTTTAACATTGACTGAAAATCAATATCAAGCTTTATAAACAATGCACAAAAGCTCCTCTTTTAAACTATATTTTAATCAAAAATCCCAAGAAGCACAACTGTCTTCAGCACTGATGATAACCACGTTTCTAGAGCACAAAATCAGTATATTGGAATGATTTCTGAAGGATCATGTGACACTGAAGGCTGGAGTAATGAAATGAAAATTTAGCTTTGTCATCACAGGAATAAATTTAATCTTAAAATATATTAATACAGAAAACAGCTGTTTAAATGCTAATAATATTTCACAATATTAGTCTTTACAGTATATTAGATAAAATAAATGCAGCCTTGGTGAACATTCAATACTTAAATGAATAAAATATTAGATTCCAAACTTTTGAACTGCAGTGTGTATTTTTCAGGCTCACACAGTAGGATTTGTAAGACACTATTTTCTGTAAAACTGTTTTGAAAAGACATGAATTATGAAAAGCACTATACAAATACAACTGACTTGACTTTTCAGTCTGTCGCCCCCAACAACCTGGCTTCATTTTGGTTTGTCATATTTTTCACAATCCAAACAATTTCCAAATCTCAGGACTGGCTTAATTTTTTTTTTTTTCACGCTTTGAATATTCTGCTTCGCTTTGTAATACTGCAAATTTCTCTGTAACAATTGAAATGTTTACAAAATTAGCTAATTCTTCAGACAAATAAATAAGAAATATGGTTAATCTAACATTTTAATGTAGTCTGAACTCCAACCACTGCTGTTACAGTATACATAAAATACGTTGCCAACAGCAATTCAGCTTGACAAATCTTACAATCTGGTAAGGCATACAAGAAACAAATAAACGAAAGATATAAATTGAACATTAACCTTTACTACATGAGTATACCTTGTGACAAACAACAATAGTTGACAAATCCTCAGAGAAATATTGCATAATCCTTTTTTTTTTTTTTGACATGAACAAGCTGCTATAAGCATCGTTTCTGTCAGCACTTGTGTGTATGTGTGTCCTGTCACACTTTTGGTTGAGTGATGGAGTGCGGTGACAGTTACTAAATTGTATTCTGTGTGGTTAGGAGGAAGAAGTCTTTATTTCTGCCACAGTAAACAGTGTAATTTCACAGTGCTGTTTTTCTCAGCACCTCAACCAGTGATGGATCTGTCCGTCAGTATTGTCTCTGCACTCACTGATACACACACACACACACACACACACACACACACACACACACACACACACTTACACCTGGTATTAAGTTCAATCACACGTGATCCAATCATATGTGGTCAACCAGGACAGACTGCCATTTACACTTAATAGTAACATGAATCTCAAAATTATCTCTTAAGACCACTTGCGATCAGATTCTTAAACAGATTCTTAATGGCATAAATGTTTAAAGTGACATGAGGGTGAGAAAATAATGAAATAATACCAAGTGTAAAATATAAACCCACTGACAAGACATGCAACTAATGAAGCCAAGAAGTCAATGTTCTTTAAACCTATAGAATATTGATCTTAAACCAAGGAAACCAGACTATATTGCATTTTGCATATTGCAAAAATCACCAGACTGTGTTAAAATCAACAACTACAGGAGACAAAATACAAACAAAAAGCACTTCAGGGTTGGGGGGATGATAAATGTTGCCCTGGGAACTATATAAAATATATAAAATAAAAATAAAGCTATATGAAACAATATAAAATATAACAAAAATAAAGGCAATTAAAAAAAAAAAATTAAACACTATAATAGCATATAATAATACTAAAATAACACTGTACCCTTCCAACAACAAAATGGCTGTATTTGTGTATATGACAAAGCAGTGGATGGGGGGCAGGGGATGCAACGAATGCAATGACATCACCCTCAGGCTATAGTGTGTTTGGAGGAATATACAGTTGTTGTGGCGGAGCAGTGGAGCATCCTCCTGTTTCTTCCACTCCTCTGAGCACAGCAACACAAACAATGGAAGCGTTTATACATTTACCACAGACATCTCTGCTGGCTATTAATAGCCTCTATCAATTCACAGCATTCATTGGCTTTGATCGCACTCCCTCACATTTGAAAGACAGTCCAGGTGCAATGAGACGTTCAGAGAGCAAAGAAGAATTTGTCAGGTTATTTTTAAGTGACATCAGTAACTGATGGTAATGCGGAAAACATAATTATGATTTTGATGAAGTGTAATGAGAGAGTATTTTTGTGCGTATTAAATTCATCGTTGACTTTATGCAAATGAGAAGATGACGGAAGTACATCAGTGGGGGTAGTGGTCTGTAAATGGTGTGTATGGGTAATTGGGACTACATTGTTGCATTATCTCAACGTCAGTGGTGTGTGTAAAATGTCTTCCACCTTTCCATAGCGACAGGGTTATAAATCAAACTCAGTCCTAATTGGCCAAACTCAGGCAGGCATAATCTTTGAACACATTCGGTGTTCATTAAAGGGAGAGAGCGAGTTAGTTGGCAAGTGGCTTTGTAAACAAGGGGTGACGTGACCTTACGTTCCTTAGCAGAGATCAAAGTCAGAAATAAAATATCAAACATAAAAGAAAACTATACAGAGATCTCAACTCAAATTAGCTCAGGGTTGTTGGTGTTTTATAAATCTAGTGCAGTTGAAGGAAGGCATTTTGCATTGCTAAACACTAATGTTTGCAAAATAGCTCTGGTGCAACATTTTGTAATGAAACTTAGCTGACACTACAGCATTGCTCACACTGATAGTGATTTTATGACTGGAAATCTCAGGTCACTGGGTCACTATGGTGCACCAAGTTGTTGGTGGGCTGCTGAACATAAATTTCCAAAATAAAAAGACTCATTGACAGTAAATATATAATTTTTTATTCCATTTTGAAATGGAGTGTTTGTATGTAAATTGTAGCCCCGCAGCTGGAATATCACATGAACGAGAGTGGCGAGATTCAGATCAAATGTACGACTCTGAATGTGACATTGTATACAACCAGGTAACTTACGTTTTAAATAATACTGCCATTTTCAGGATGTTTTTAGAAAATAAGCTCCAAACAAAGCAACAGAAGTGGTCACATACTTACTGTTGTTTGGCAAAATTTCACTAGCAATATCCAGTCATTTAAATAGGAATCCATACATTTTCAGGGAGTTTCATATGAGGGTGAAAAAAAAGTTGCAAATTTCACTCATGTTCAAGTTGGTCAGGCAAATTCACTGTACTGACCGACAGAAATCTGCTTGTTTCGAAAGTGATTTCTGTGCTTCATACATCGCCACCAGTGATGGGAATAACGGCGTTATAAATAAACGGCGTTACTAACGGCGTTATTTTTTTCAGTAACGAGTAATCAAACAAATGACTGTTTCCCCCGTTACAACGCCGTTACCGTTACTGACAATAAAATACGGCGTTACTATAACTTATTATAATTTTATTTTTCAGTTCATCTGAATGGATGCGTTGTGTAGCTGTATTTGATGTACCGTAAACTCTAGTGTGAAGGCGCACAGCTCGCCGTCACTTTGTCTCACACGCGCAAAAAACAGATACAGAGAGAAAGTCTTTCATAACCAGTGTTGGGCACATTACTTTAAAAAAGTAATTAATTATAGTTACTAGTTACTTCTCACAAATAGTAACTGAGTTAGTAACTGAGTTACATCATTATAAAAGTAACTAATTACCAGGGAAAGTAACTATTGCATTACTTTTTTAAAAAAATGTTCAAATGTCAAATAATTTGGATGCCCCCAGTATTAAATGTTAAATTAATGAAATGGACTCTAAATAGAATAAATTATTATAATAAAGCATTGTACATTAATCTACACTATTTAAGAACTGCCGGGTTCTCCGGTAGTGGGCGGAACTAATGCACAAATGACAATCTCATTGGCTGGCGCTCACCTATTATCATCCCTGTTTTGATTTCAGCAAATTAATTCGAGCGAACGTAGACTATGTGATTGATATTCATGAACCCAGCAGCTCATTAATCCTTAGCGCGTTTTATAATGTTATTAGTAGTAGAATCCATAGTAGTTTTGTTATCTTATCAATCCCCTCCCCCCTTTTATAGAAACACTAAATGACAAACAACATCTTAAGCACTACCACCAGTCCCAAGGTCAGTCAACATGACAAATATGCATTCATACTTGGTTATTCTAATTACTAAAGTTCTATCATCATATAATTCTAAATTATCATAAAATCATATTATAATGCTTGACTGACTGATGCTAAGTGTCAGTGGATAAATAGTGTAGATTAATGTACAATGCTTTATTATAATAATTTATTCTATTTAGAATCCATTTCATTAATTTAACACTTAATATTGGGGGCATCCAAATTATTTGACATTTGAACATTTAAAAAAAAAAAGTAACGCAATAGTTACTTTCCCTGGTAATTAGTTACTTTTATAATGATGTAACTCAGTTACTAACTCAGTTACTATTTTTGAGAAGTAACTAGTAACTATAATTAATTACTTTTATAAAGTAATGTGCCCAACACTGATCGCCACACTACTGACAATAGAAAATCTTTGCTCGCAAAATTTCTCTGAAATGCGACCGCACTGTGATCAGTCGAGTTAACAATTCAATGACTCATTAATACAGAGCCACCTGATTAGTTCCTGAAGGAATCAGTGTGTTTGAACAAATCAGTTGAATAACTGATTCAAATTAATCATTTGACATTCACCCACAAGACAGGCACCTGACACCATTAGAAAAAGCAGAAAAAAATCACTGAAATCCACCACTATGCACAGAATGGTTGGAAATCAGCAACCGTTTCTGGTCATTTTGTGGATGCAATTTGTTATCAGTGTAAACAAAGCCTTAAATCAGAGATCCAAATGGCACTAAATTAGATTGAGAACTTCTCTTTGGACTCCAGTATGGACTGTGGGTGTAATATTTATTCAGTATAAGGCAAAACTAATTACAAACTGTTGCCAGCTGACGGTGTTCATGCCCTGAAAAATGACCAGTGTGTTGAAAAAAAGTCTTATTAAATATAACACTGGGCAGGATAACACAAAGATAGCCTATCTACTCTATACTTTGCTTGATTTAGCACAAACAATATTAAATACTTGAAGATAAAATAATCATAGTGTGACATTTTCATTGAACATTTTTCATATTTGACAACACGAATAAAACAAGCTGGATCACTTGTAATTATGTACTCAAAGATGTTTGCTTACAAAAATGTGGTTATATGCTATCCATCTATATAATCTATCAAATGCTTTTTCTTACTTTATGCTTTTTTAAATATAAATGTAGGTAATTAGAAGTCACATTACAGTGTTAATATTAGAGTGTAATTACTGATAAGTTCTGAGCAATGGTGATCATTATATTATATGTGTAATTATATTCTGGAGCAGCACTTACTTTTATTAATCCATGTTATTGTATTACCATTTTAATTAGAGTAAATGCAATATGTGCAGTACAGACATGCATTATAAAGACCCAAAATATGCTTGTACAGTCTGGCTTTACAAATTTTTATTTAAATGCACGCAAACTATCATAACTGCTAAAAGTGTAAGTGTATGCTATACACGCAATGTCACTAGCATGTCAGCAAACTCAAGTAGACAGAAGAAGGTGTGGATGTTGCTTAAGGACTATTTGTGATGAAGCAGACTCTTCATTAAATAAAACCAGTCAGGTCCTGTTGACAAAGACATGACCAGAAAGTGATAATTGCTAGTTTAAGTTGATGTTAACACCATAAATTTGTGAGGTTAGCTTAGGGCTAGAAGTGTTAGTTTATGTCAAACAATATACATTTATATTTAAAGGGCAACTATAATGCAAAATCCACTTTTACATGGTGTTTGGACATAAATGTGAGTTGGCAGTGTGTGAACACAACCACCCTACAATGATAAAAATCCACCCACTCCTCACTTACTAGGCCTGCCGTTTAGATTCTCATGCAGTGTGACGTCACATTGCATAGGGCGGGGCCACGAGGGTTGATTGACAGCCCTGCATTGCTATAGTTTTCGCCCTCAGCGGTTGTACGCTGTCCTCCATTTTCTCTGCGCTCGAGCAGCTGTAACGTCTCGCAAGAAATCCCGATGCTCTGTGTTTGGATATAAGACTGAACATAAGAGTCTTCATTTTTTCCCAACATCTGAGCTGCTGAGGACGCTGTGGATTACTTTCATTTTTCAAGGTAATATACAATACGACATACACATTTCTAGGAAGGGAACAGACAGATGGCTTAACATCAGACACATTTAGAGAAACAGAGCAGGCAGGTAGTTTATGAGTGGTTATATTATCATTGACAGGGCTAACAGGGCAGACATTGAGTGGTCTTTTAGTACCGGGGTTTATGACAGGCAGGAAAGAAAGTTCCAAGGCAGACCCTTGAGCTATAACAGACATTTCAGTGACTGACGGGACTAATAGTTCAAAGGCAGCCTCTTCGGCTGGGTCAAGACAGGAAAATGGTTCATAATTGACCTCCATGGCCGGCTCAAGACAGGATGAAAGTTCATAACCAGCCTCCTCGGCTGATTCAGGGTAGGACAACAGTTCAAGAGCAGCCTCTGTGGCCATGACAGAACTGGATGAGCTTTCAGGGACAGCCCTTCTGGCTGCGACAGGACAGGACGAGGATTCATTGACGGCCTCCATAGCCGTGACAGGGCAGGACGAGAGCTCACAGACGGCCTCCTTAGCCGTGACGGGGCAGGGCGAGAGTTCACAGACGGCCTCTTTAGCCGTGACGGGGCAGGGTGAGAGTTCACAGACGGCCTCCTTAGCCATGACAGGACAGGGCGAGAGTTCACAAACGGCCTCCTGCCGCCACCTCCGGAGGTTCTAAAGTGGTAGCAGTCTCTTTGACCACGACACGACAGGCTGAGATTACATTGCTGGGCGCCACCACCATAAAAGGAGCTGAAGCGAGCACCGCTGCTTTGGGAGGTTCTGCAGCATGTGCCGCCACCTCTGGAGAAGCTGCAGCGGGTGCCATCGCCTGGGGCAGTTCTGAGGTGGTATATGCAGCCCAAACGCAACATAAAGCGATCCCCATCATGGGAAGCGCTTCGGACAGGGGAATTAGAGCAGGAACAGGAGGGTTAAAGTGAGCTGGTTTGGGGATACCGGCTGCACGTGCAGACACCAGTGGTGCATCCCTCACACTGGATACCAGACTAGGATACCGAAGGACTGACCTTGAATATCTGGGTGTGGCAGACAGGACGTGACAAGACTCTGGCTGATCAATTGCAAAGTGACGTGGTTCTGGATGGTCAGCGGTGACGTGAAGAGACTTTGAAAGATCAGCGGAGAAGTGACGAGACTGGCAGATCAACTGTGACGTGAAGAGACTCTGGAAGTTCAGATGAGACGTGACGAGACTCTGGAAGATCAGCTGTGACCTGAAGAGACTGGCGATCAACTGTGAGGTGGCTTGACTCATGCTGTGGCTTGGCTTGACTCATGACGATCAACTGTACCGTGACTTGACTTGTGATGATCAACGGTGACTTGACTGGACTCACGAAGATTAGCTGTGACTTGACTGGATTCATGGAGATCATCCATAACTTGACTTGGCTCTTTAAGATCAACTGTGACGTGACTTGGCTCAGGAATGACAGCTGTGGCATGACGGAGCGTCGTTGTAGCCGCCATTTTGTGAACGGGCTCTGCTACGGCTGCCATTTTGTGAACGGGCTCTGCTACGGCCCCCATTTCAGTCACAGATGCGGCATCGCGTTCCTCCTCCACGACACCCACAGTAAACAAAGAGCCAACACAAAGCATAATCTATAAACTGCGCGAGTGATGAGCGTGGACCCTTGTGTCTAAATTCAGATTGTAAAGGCTTATTTAACCCATCGCAGAAAATCTCAATCAAGATAATATCTGGTAAATCAGAATAATGAGCGATGGCTAAATACTTTCTAATATGGTCCTTCAGTGATCGTGGGCCTTGTTTAAGGGCAAACAATAGTCTTGTTGTACCTTGTTATACCTGACAGATGTCCGTCTGAAAAGCTGCTGGATCCTTGTGTGGCCGAGTATTCTGTAACGGGGCAAACAAGACGTGAGGCATGTGGATCCATTTGCAGGCTTTTATTATGAAACATGGTCAAAACACAAGCAGGATCGGACAGTGGCAAACAGGTATAACACAGGCAAGACAAAGAGTATTCCTAGGACAAGCGTGGGTCTTCGATCGGCTAACAGTATCCAACAAGGCAAGGCAAGGAGAGATAATCCAGGTACATAGCAATAATCCAGGCAGGGGAGAACACAATCCGAAACAGGCAAGACAAGACTAAGAAAACTACTATAGGCTCCGTAAGGTAGCTATCGGTTAGGATAGCGATAAGTGCATACAATACTCGGCAAACTAGATCAGGATCTGAGTGTTTTTATATGGTGTGTGTAATAACTCACAGCTGAGCGTGTGATTGGTGACAGCTGTGTGTGTGTTGCCAGTGCAATGGTTGATGGGAATTGTAGTCTGGGGTAATGTGACAGTCTGTGCAATGTGTGAGTCAATGTGATGGAGGAGTGACCTCTGGTGGCGATCGAATGGAAGTCCATGGACCGGATTCGTGACACAAATGTAGTGTGTTCAGATTATTTTCATACTATACAGAACATACTTTTTAACTAGTGGTTGGCAATATGTTGGTAGACACGATTTACTGGTAAAAATTTGTCAACCAGAGATTTTGGACTATCTTCTCTATCGCAGTTACATGTTCACGTGCTACGAAAAAAAATCATCTGCACAAGTTTCTATGCATTGCGATTTAAAAACAGGGGATTTTAAGCCGTCGAGACGCAATCAGCAGCAAAAGAGAACTCTTAAAGTGACAGCAGTCTAATATTCCAACTTGTCTGTAATTCATGTTAATCAAACAACAAAAGAGAATATCTCTCGATTAAATCACCTCTTTATCTTTAATAAAAATATATATATTTAATTTGCACAGTGAAGAATATGCAGCGTTTTTATCAATTTGATTACTTCATACAATGTATGGAGCATTTCTAATTTATTTGTTCTACCGTTTTTTTGTCCTATTGCTTGTAATTAGTTTCTTATTCTCATTTAATTGTTGATTGTTTACTTGTATACAATAAGCTTGACTTTTTTTTTTAATTTAGGCTAGTATTAGTTTTTTGTGATATTGACACTGATGACAAGAATTATGAAATTTCTATGGTATCAAAAATCTTTTTATCACAAAGATATGGAAGCCCGTTTCCATCACCGAATAAAAAATAAAACAAGGTAATTGCGACTTTTTATCTCACAATTCTGACTTTTTTTCCTCGCAATTGCGAGATATAAAGTCGCAATTCTGAATTTTTTTCTCAGAATTGTGAGATTCTGACTTTTTTTTTTAATTGCGAGAAAAAAAGTCAGAATTGTGAGAGAAAAAGTCGCAACTACCTTTTATTTTTATTTTAGTTTTATTTTTTATTCAGTGGTGGAAACGGGCTTCCATACAAAGACGTTATTTAAAGCAAAACTAATTATATTGTGAAATATATTTTCACCATGAAATTAAATGACTCATATCGTGATATAAGATTTTGATTGTATCACCCACCCCTATTTTTTATCAGTTTATGAAGTATTTACATATTCAAAAGTACAACCTACTCAGAGAGTATGCGATTTTAGATGCTAAATTTTTGCCTTAAAGGTATAGTACACAAGTCGTATTTTAAGATGTTTTTTAGTCATTTTTGGAGCATCACTGGCTTGTCAAAAAACACTGTCAATATTCTTCCAAATATAATTTTTTTTTTTTTTTGTTCAAGAGAATAAAGTAAAAGAACAACATATGAATGAGTGAATGATGACAATTTTCAAATTAGGGTGAAAAACCAAAGCACAAAAATGAATACATGACAAGTTAAAATCCATCAAAAAAGAGGATTTGTAGAGTAGACAGTTTCAGAAAGTTTGAAAGGCTTACATGTTTGACAGTATAATGGGAAAGCTGTCATCATTTCATAAAGAGCATTAAAGAAGGAATGTCTAACTATTTAAAGGAGAAACAATGAACACCGTTTTTTAGTATAAAACAGAATGTGCAAGAGTGGTTGAAGAGGGTTTCCTTGCACAATAGGAGGTCGTTGTGTACCCACAGAGCGGTGTCTGAAATGTCCGAGCTGAAGTTGCCCACCCATCACACTCTTGTTGTGCCAGTGGGGGAGATCATACAGAATGGCACAGCGTCACCACGGGAGTCGAGACTTGACAGGATAGCACAGTGGGAATCATGCCCTGATTAGAAGCAGTACAGAACTCCTGTCTCTAAGCAACACCATCACTCTGTGTCTAGAAATCAAACTGCACATCTGAAGACTGTCATTTCATCCGTTTAGTGTTCATGTTCACTTAAACTGTAAAGACTTCTCTACCCATTTTTATCTTGCACCACAAAAACTGAACTTGTCACCTCGAGATGAGTTGCGCTAGTTTGACGTCAGTGCTGTGAAATTCAAAACGTATTGCGTCATGGCAAGTTTAAATGTATACTTCTGAATGAAATTTAAGAGCCATGACAGAGGGGATGACTTTCCCTGAATAACAACTTAAATTTTGCTAATATCCTTATATAAAGCTGAAGTTTGCAGATAGTCTGTAACCATGTTACAGAATAATACACCATGCCAGTTACTACGATAGCGACTTCTGAAGCAGTGCAACAGCAAGCAAACAAATTTCAGTAAAATCCCCCATTTAAAGCTATCAGATGACTACAAATAGCTTTTATGGTACTTTTTATGGTAGTGTTGAGTAAATAAATACACATATAATATAAAAATAAAGAGACACAAAGAAATTAATACTTTCATTCAGCTAGGCTGCATTACATTAATCAAAAGGGACAGTAAAGACATTAATAATGTTCAGCGTTTAATTTTCCAACAAATGCAGCACATTTTCCACAAAAAATTAAAAGCAGCACAGATGATTTCAACATTGATAATAATAATAAAAAAATGTTACTTGAGCACACAATCTGCATATTAGAACGATTTCACTGTTTTTACTGTGTAATATTATTAGTATATGCGGTTGAAGCCACTTACATGTTTTGAGGCATTCAAACATGATATTATCCAAAGATTGGTAAGGCTTTGATGGATAGTATGAATTGAGAGTGCTGATACCCCAGCTCTTCACTTACAGCCAAGTAAACCTATCAGAATGAAGGTTTCATTCCATAACAAAAGCCAGCACATGTTATACTGTACCACATTAAGACTAAAGTCAGAGTGCAGAGAAGATAATGGGTTTAAAGTAATCTCATGACCTGCGATAAGCTTTTCATTATCTTTACATACATCTTGCTTTGGAAACAGGTCTTTAGATAAGTGTAAAAATGATTAATACTTTGCGAAGGTCCTTAAAATGAGTGTCCTCTTAATAACCCCTTTTACCCACCTCTGTTAAAAGATTAATCAGCACGTTAAGCTTCGGATTTCCCATGTGGCATGTCATTAACACATGCCATTATGTTGAGAGCTGGACTTTATGTGCCAGTGCCATCACTCAAAGCCGTATGAAAAAAAAATATCTGTGGTTTTAATGCAGGAAAAGCTCCATGAAATAAAATGTTTGGACAGAGTTGAGTATTAAAGGAAGAATTATGGCACGGTGTGTGTTCCCACTGTTCTGACAGTTTTAAAACAACAGAACAACCTGTCTATTCAGGAAGTGAGAGACAGATGGAGGGACAGAGATAAAAAAAAAAACAAGACAGAAAGAGAGATTCTGATATTTAAACTAATGAGCAAATGCTAGCAGAGGAAAGCAGCGTGTTGGTTTAGAGCCATCAGTGTCCATTTGAAGCAGAAGTGACACTTTGTTTATTTGTGTGACTTTGCAGAAGCTTCCACTGAAGAGAAATACTGCTCAGGAGCATAAAACAGGCACACAGAGAAAGCAAACAGGAAACACAGTTTTGAAACTGAAACATTATAGATCATTGCAATAAAAGGCTTCCAGTTGCTCAAAATGAAAATTTAATGAGTGGCTGAAGAAACTCAGCACACACATAGTCATAAACATATACTTCTGTGTTCACACCATGTAATGCAGGGGTCACCAAGTTCGGTCCTGGAGGGCCGGTGTCCCTGCAGAGTTTAGCTCCAACCCTAATCAAACACACCTGAAGCAGCTAATCAAAGTCTTGTTAGGTATACTTGAAACTTCCAGGCAGGTGTGTTGAGGCAAGTTGGAGCTAAGCTCTGCAGGACACCGGCCCTCCAGGATCAAGTTTGATGACCCCTGATATAAAGGATATAATGAACATGTTGTTTTTAATATCCAAGCTACTTGTCTTTGATTCTTCATCAGCAGAAATATACTGTATACAAGATAAATAACATGAAATTCTGATAAATTAAAATTCACTAAAATACCTTTAATTTTAATTTTAACGTTACGTCCAGAGCCGTGAGGTTCCATTGTTGTGTGAACTCTATGCCTTGTTTTCTCTCTCTCTCTCTCTCTCTCTTTCTCTCTCTCTCTCTCTCCCTGCAGAACCTGTATCCCCACCTGAGGTTAATTAAGAGCTCTGCTGTGATTGGGTGATGGGAGAGGAGAGAGAGCATTTAAACTACAGCTGCCCTCAGATCAGCAGTGCGGTGGCTGAGATCTCGTCCTTAACCTCCAGAATTCAGTGTGAAGCCTTAGTGTGGTGATTTGGTGTACCTTTATCTCAATTGTGTTGAGACTGTTGAAGTAGAGTTTCTGTCTTTTGTCTCATTGATTACAGCTAAGACTGAGACTTAATCTAAAGAGAAGTGAGTGTTATCTTCAGTAGCCCATTATAAACAATCTTTAATTCATGTCTTTTTGTTTTTTGGTTTTAGTAGGAAGGTGGGTGCCATTTTATTTTGTATTACCTATTTTTCTCCTGTTTATTGTTATTTTATGGAGTTAGTTTAATCTGCTGTATTTTGTTTTCTTTTCTTTGAAGCTTAGTCAGTTGGGTTATACAGTTAGTTTCTTCATGTTTGTTATTTTGGCCTTGCCCCCTTCTGAAGTTAATACCCTTTTTGTTACTTCTGTTTAGACTGTAAATAAAAACTTCTCTTTTTGCTGCACGTGGTTGTTTGGGTTATTGTAGCCTTTTCTGGGTCTGGAGACGGCGTTTTCTCTGCCGTCGCACAGTGTCTCACCACCAACCATTTATTTCTGTTGCGGTCTTCCCTAGACTAATTTAGATCGTAACACAACAGATAAACTAAAAAATGAAAGGGGTTGTTAAAATTGTTATTGATTACACAGCCTCATATCTTTCCAAACCTGTAAGACCTTCATTCATCTTCGGAACACAAAATAAGATATTTTTGATGAAATACGAGAACTTTCTGACCCTGCATAGACAGCAACGGAACTACCAAGTTCAAGGCCCAGAAGGGTGAGGACATTGTTAAACTAGTCCATGTGACATCAGTGGTTTTATGAAGCTACGAGAATACTTTTTGTGCACAAAGAAAACAAAAATAATGACTTTGCCGGGTCAGCGCTGTCTATCCAGGGTCAGAAAGCTCTCGGATATTATCAAAAATATCATTTGTGTCCCAAAGATGAAAGAAGGTCTTAGGGATTTGGAACGACATTAGGGTGAGTAATTAATGATAGAATTGTTCTTAAAGGTGTAGTTCACCCAAAAAGGACAAGTATATAAAATGTAATAGTTATTGTTGCAGTTATAATCTGTGGTGTGAACAAGCCTTTACTGTGTCTATAGATCCAGGTGCTCCTAAATGAATTAATGATTCACTGACTCACTCACTCATGAAAACATTCTTTTGGTTTCTGAATGAATCACTGTTTTGAACAAACTGGTTGAATGGATGAGTCAGTCACTCACTTATAAAGACAGTCACTTGTCACTACCTACGCACCGGCATAACAATGTAAAGAGAAAGAGTCAATAAAAAACCTTCAACACTAGTGCACAAACTGGACAGAAATGTTGCATAAATATAACAAAAGTTCAGAATTTCTGAATACAGACAAGGCATACAGAGATTTAATGGAGTGATAAATAGAAGTAAATATGAGAATAACGTCCCATGTCCAGACATTCTAATGGCAGACGAGGAAGCATAAATATAAATAAAGTTCCCAGTATGAGCATTTAATAGCATTTGTTCTGCAGACATAAAAGCAGAGCAGTGCATCCTCTACTTAATTAACCACGAACAAGACAAGCATGAATGATGTTTACAGCAAGTGGACAACAGAGGTAATGAGAATAATGCTTGTAAATTAAAAAAAGGAAAAGTTTAAAAATAAATAAATATAAGAGGATACAATGATCCAACCCTAAAAATAGACATCTTAGAAGCCCGTTATAATACAATGAAAATCTTGAGACTTTGACAATGATTAATGGCACTCAATTAATACACCACATGACATTAATTCAGGAAGAACTGTGTATTCCAGTATCTTTTCAATACCTGTTCTTGACTCCATAAATCTATGCGATTTATGCTCAGGGGTATACTACTGTGACATGGAGCAGAGACGAGATGGTGTGATTACATATGATTCGGATGCAGCGGCAGTCTGGGATGTGCATTAGGCAACATGCAGCTTTACTGTTCTAATCTGGATCAGCTGATCCTGGGTCAGATTAAACTGACCCTCATCTAAGCAAACCTCACACACGGTCATGCATTTGCAGTATGGCAGCTGAGGCCTGACATATGTGTTTTCTTCAGATATCACCTTGTGAGTTTGCAAATGTGTGCCAGTGTTTACAGCAACACTACGTGAGCAGTGATGTCTGATTTGCAAACAAATGATTCCTATGAACAGGTTCGTTTAAATGAGTCAATTGAAAATATTTGTGATTCACAATTCAGTTTTTTTGTCTGGAACACACACACACGAAAATGGTACACACATTCATAATTTACATTAACAAATTGTCTAAAACCAGAATTTATCCATCTGATGAACCTTATTATTCTAAGCCAAACACTTCTCAGTCTGATGATATAAATGACATGTCTATAACAATTTGAAACAGAACACAAATATCATGTTTTTTAATACTCTCTGGCTGTTTTTATTCAGTTTATCACACCATATGCTTACTGTTTCTGTCAGGCCCTGACTGCCCCCAGTGCATTTTATCCAATCAGAGGTGACATGTTTAGTTTACCCAGGCATCTATGACCCACCACACAAGCACAGAGATGACTGACAGGTGGAGGGGAAATGTCATAATATAAAAATGCTCTCTATTTTCCACACTGTACTTTCCCACAAGCCACTCTCATTTCTTCTAAAGCAGAGCCAAGGTTTCTCATGGCTGTGTTTAGCAATTCAAAACAGGACAGCTTTCTTCTAAGGTCACCCCACAGAAGATGTGAGGACAAATCAGTTTGTCCCTGGACCATTATCATCATATTCTGTATTGCTGTGACATTTCAAGGTTTCATTAGGTGCATTTTTTTTTTTTTAATTGTTAGGATGCAAAATGAGATCTGCAAAATAACGAGTGATTCTTAGTCTCTTAAGGTACAAAAAGTCCCCCCAGAATTGAAGAAATCTAGTATAGTCCCTGTGAATTTAAATTATTTTAAACCAGTTCCACAGGTTCACAGCAAGGTTTTTGTTCGTCACCCTTGTTATATATTATGTACACAAATAATTGTCGTAGGTCATATGGGAATAGGCATATTATCAAATATGCAGGTGACTCCATGATAGTGAGTCTTCTACAAGAACAGGATTGAGGGGATTGTCCTGTAGATAACTTTTTTATGTGGTGCAGCAAATTCCACCTTCAATTAAACATGGAAAAAACTAAGAATATGTTAATTGATTTTGGGGAGATCAACATTATGGAGTGGATATGAAATGACTGAGAATCATAAATATCTTGGGATAGTAACTGATGACAAACTAAGTTTTGAAGCAAATGTATCAGTTGTTTGCAAGAAAATTCAGCAAATGTTTTCATTTAATGTATGCATCACAATTACGCTGCCGGAAGGAACACAGAGCCGTGGATCAAACGAACAGTCTTTATTATAATCCAGCGCAAAGGGCATCCACACTTGGGAACAGGAGAGGGAGAGAGGGAGAGGGGGAGGGAGAGAGGGAGAGAGGGAGAGGGGGAGGGGGAGGGAGAGAGGGAGGGGGGGAGGGGGAGAGAGGGAGGGGGGGAGAGAGAGAGAGAGAGAGAGAGAGAGAGAGAGACCCGACAAACACAGACTGAACAGAATGGGGCTGAAATGCACAGGATAACGATGGACAGACAGGTGCGGGGAATCAACAATTAACCAAACTAAACGAGGACAGGAACATTACCAAATAAGGACAAACAGGAACAGGAACAGAAACGGGCAAAACAGGACACAAACAGTCCAGAATCCTGACAGTATGTAACAAAATGCTGACTTTATTTTATAAGTCTTTTATTAAATCAGGGTTCTCTTTCTGTTTTGTAGCCTGGTTTGGTAATCTTACATTGTCAAATAGAATAGGTTGATCAGTCTTGTCAAAGTGGCAAGAAAAGTTATTGGAATAAATCAAAATCAACCCATTGAAATTAATTGTAGACCAAGGCACACTCAATTTTAAGGAATTTGGATCATCCATTACAGAAAGAATTTCAGTTGTTGCCCTCAGGGCGCCGGTTTAGAGAACCTGGTGGAAAAACAAAATGTGTTAAGGGTTTCTTTGTTTGTTGGTTTGATAAATTCTTCTTAAATAGGTTGCTTAGTGATTTTTTTATTTTTTTTAGAATTTGATTGGTGTGATATGTAGGCCTATTACTATTATAATTATAGATTATATATTGTCTGTATGTGTTATGACTTGCTGCTGTAAAACCCTAAGGGGGACAATAAAGGTAAATAAGCAAACATACATTTGGAAACATGTTCAAATATACCATGTATTTATGCACAGTTTTAGAAACTTATATATCCATACGGATATTTCTGCAACTTTCACCTCAACCCCTAAACCTAAACACTACTCTACAAAATTAAAAAAAACAATAGAAAGATACAGTAAATGTACAACGACAGTAATTTTAGTTTAAGTATACTATTAAATAGATGTTTTTAAGCTCACATCAGACATTTTTAGAAAAAAAATAAAATAAAATAAAAATCACTCACGGTTCAAATGCATCAATCAAAGACCATTTCCAATTATCAGCTTTCTTTGGCTTTGCATATTTTATGGAGAGAGTGTAAATCTGTGCAAAACCCTTAAGGAAGGTATTGGTTAAGAGCAGGATCACTAATAGCAGGCACAGCTAGTTTTCAACAGGATTCTGTTAGTATATCTACTAACTGTCAGTGTTCTGTGAAGTGTGGCACTATCTTTTGTTCTCCAATTTATTGAGCAGACACAAAAACGCTGTCAGATCTGTGCAAATCCAAGGAAAAAGTCATTTGTCTTTCTGTGTAAATTATATAGCTAGCAGAGTGAATACAAATGAACTGGTCACTGGTTGAACATCTAATGACTGCTACAATGCCATGACTTGAATGGCCATAATAAAAGTATTTATCTCCCGCAGAGTTTGTCTGCTTTTAAATCTGATTCATGAAAATACACGGCAAATTCAGTGTCATTACAGTCTTCTGCTGATGTGTGCAGCTGTGTCCCAAACAGCATTAGTGCTTTAAGTCAGTTCATTTCAGAGTTCATTGATTCAGAAGGCCTGCAAGGGTGAGCGATTAGCCATTAACAGACTGATGCTAATGGGTAAACAGGAGGAAAATTCACCAATTATATCTCTTGGAAAAAACAGAAAAATATTCAGTTCAAATCTATAAGCAGAATATCACAGGCAATATTTCCTTCAGTGGCATTTTTGAGAGTTGAGAATTGGTGTTGTGGCATATAGGATGTGTCAGCTCAGTATAGGGTCTGGCTGTATGAGAATTCAGCATTAATCGACTCAAGCAGCTCGTTAAAAGGCTAGTCACACTGTTTTACTGAGGACCTCACAGAGACACATGAATAAAACATTCACAGCAAAATCCACAAAGATGAATTAAGGTTCTACGACGATGAGACTTTCTCGCTTCAGACAGCAAAGCAGAGCTTCCCTTCATCTAACACACTGGGTAAATCCACTGAAAACCGCACAAAGCCTATAAACATAAAGGTATTACAGAGATAAGAAGCAGACAAAGTTTCATCTCATGGTCTAAAGAGTGTGACCCTTCTGACATATGAACCTACAGCTTTAAGTTTCATAATCCGGTTTCTTCATTATTCTTCCTGTGTGTGAGAGAAAAATGTGGAGTAATCATTACTGTAAGGAATCTGAATAATCTTTGACACTACACTCTAAAAAGTGCTGGGTTAAAAAATAATCCAACCTTAACCCAGCTGCTGGGTAACTATGGGACAGAACCGCTGGGTTGTTTTGACCCAAGTGTTGGGTTTAACCATTTCACCCAGAATGCTGGGTTGTTTATTTGACCCAACCAGTGGGTCAGGTTAACTGTGTTGCTGGGTTAAACAATACCTAAACATTGGGTTATTTGATGTCTTATTCCCTTGCTACCTTTTTATTTACCAATATTACCAATAATAATACATAATGATAATATTAAAATTATTTTTTTTTCTGTAATACAATTACACAACACAAAAAATGCAACTGTAAATATAAATTTAATGCATTTTCACATTTATTTTTAAAACAATTTTTGAATGGGTGCTGTCACACATTTCATCCATCCCTTACAGACACAAATAAAACAACAGTTTTTGTAGATCAGTTTCTTTAAAACACAAAACTGTGTAAACTAGGCACTGTAGATTCCCATTCTTTAAAAACTTCACACATGAAGAATAATTTCCATCAATATGATATACTGCATGCTGGAGAAATTCTCAGGTAGGAAGACACTGCTTAGTGTAATTAATATAAAGCACAAAAAAATGACTTGAAACAAAGATCAACAAAAAAGGACTTGAAACAAAGATCAACAGCCTCAAGTAACGAGTCCATTTCAATGCTATGGCCCGAAACAATGGCGAAGGTCTGGGATGTCGTTGTCTTGTCCTCAAGGTACAAAATGTGCAGGAATGCATCACTGGTCTCTGCATTTTGCAAATATTCCACCATGTTGGTCCCCTCCTGTTAATTACACGACACTTAGTCTTGCAACATAACTAACAAGTTAAGTGTATTTTATGGAAATCATATATAATCATATACAGTTGAGGTCAAGTGTTTACATCCCCCTTTCAGAATCTGCAAAATGTTAATTATTTTACCAAAATAAGAAGGATCATACAAAATGCGTGTTATTTTTTTTTATTTAGTACTGACCTGAATAAGATATTTCACATAAAAGATGTTTACATATAGTCCACAAGAGAAAATAGTTGAATTTATAAAAATGACCCCGTTCAAAAATTTACATCCCCTTGATTCTTAATACTGTGTTGTTACCTGAATGATCCACAGCTGTTTTTTGTTTAGTGATAGTTGTTCATGAGTCCCTTGTTTGTCCTGAACAGCTGCTCGACACATTTTTATTATTGTTATGATCAATATTTAAAACAGTTGAGTAAATTTTTTCAGGATTCTTTGATGAATAGAAAGATCCAAAGATCAGCATTTATATGAAATAAAAAGCTTTTGTAACATTATACACTATATCATTCAAAAGCTTGGAGTCAGTATAAATAGTTTTTTATAGAAATTAATACTTTTATTTAGCAAGGATGCTTTAAATTGATCAAAAGAGATGATAAAGACATTTATATTGTTACAAAAGATTCTATTTCAGATAAATGCTGTTCTTCTGAACTTTCTACTCATCAAAGAAATTCTACTCAGCTGTTTTCAACATAAGTTTTGTGAGTAGCAAATCAGAATATGGCTATATAAAATATTAGAATGGTTTCTGAAGGATCATGTGACTGGAGTAATGATGCTAAAAATTCAGCTTTGAAATCACAAGAATAAATTACATTTTAAAATATACTCAAATAGAAAACAATTACAGTATTTTAAATAGTAAAAATATTTAAAAATTTCACTGTTTTTGCTGGGTTTTTTTTGGATCAAATAAATGCAGGCTTGGTGAGCAGAAGAGACTTCTTTAAAAAACATTAAAAATCTGGTAGTGTATATATATCCACCCTTATTAGAGTAGAAAAAGTCAAACAAAACGTACAGGTTGTACATCAGTGAATGACTTCCAGGATTCCGTGGTTGCGTGTCTGAAGACTTCTTCGCCTATCTTGTATATTGATGGGGGAAGCAGAGTGGGCAGGACTTTGAAAGCACTCTCCCCTTTAGCATCTAAACCATAAGAATAATACAGTGCAAACTGTGAAACTGATCTCATAATCAAAATGACACATTGAAACACTTTTTCCTGTGATAATTTCTTCATTCCTTTAAATAGCTTAGATGAAACTATACCTGTACATGCAGTGTCGTGAATATGCAAATTAGTCCCCACCCCCATTAAACCACTGCAGGCCCCCCACCCCACGGTCCCCATGCTGATGTGATAAATTACAAGTATGTGATGCTGGGAAACAAAGGCAGGGTTTTTGAAACTATAAATGGTTCACTAGAATTTGAAGGGCAAAATACTGTTCACTAATGAATTTGCACATGGCATTTTTTTATAGCTACTTTATGGAGGGCCTAAATGCTTCAGGCTGGTAAGCAACAGCCCAACATTAGTGAAAGTTTCTCAATGATAAGGTAAACAACAACGCTGCATTGATAACACTTTAGTATGGGGAACACATATTCGCTATTAACTATGACTTTTGTTTTTACCGTTGTTGTAGTGATTAAGTTTAGGTATGGGGTAGGATTCAGGGATGTAGAATATGCTTATGCAGAATTAACAGCCAATATACAAGCTAATAAGCAACTAGTTAAAAGTGAGAATTGGTTCCTATACTAAAGTGTTACGTTTGTATTTACAAATTGATATTTGTCAAATACAGTTGAATTTAGTTTTTATAGATTGACATATAAGAAATAGCTTACCTGGAGTCATGTCACCCAGCTCTAAATGCACCTTTCCATCTTGCTGGGCATAGGCAAGAATTCAGTCTGCAATTGTAGCCCAGTCTTCAAAAAGTTTTCTGTCTGCCTCTGGATAGCTTCCTAAAGTCTCCTGAAATCTGATAAAATTTGAAAACAAGCAAACAAACAAAAAAAAAAACAAACAAAACAAATGTAACCATAATCCATAGTGTTTAAGATATTGCATGGGCTTGAGAGTAAGCACGTGTTAGGAAAGAAAACAAGAGAGGCTCATGTTAGATATAACCTTTAAGGTGTCAGCCAGAGTGTCAAGCTGCCATTCCTTGTCCATCTGCACCAGCAAGAATCTCACATACCTAGAATGAAATTTCAGATTAAGAAAACAATTATCAAACAGAGTGTTTTTGCATGCTATGATTTTAAAATATACCACTGCTTTGATGTTATAATTACAAGATTCCATATTATAGGCCTACAGAACGGTTGGCATAGGCAACCTAGACATCTAACCATTGAACTGCGATGTCAATCTAGTCTCCAATCTGGAGGGCAGAATTGACACTTTTAAAAAATCAAATCTGAGTGCATTCCCATTTAATTTTTATAACGTTACTGGTCTCCTAGTTTGTAAAGCAATACACGCATTCACTAAAATAGAGGAAGAGTAAAGGACCTCATACACCATGAGAGATTGTCTAACTTTAATTTATAGACTACTGTAGCTAAGACAACATTACATTTAAGTAACAAATACTATTATATACCAGTAATATCGTGGTTTAACGTTATAAAAGTAAGGGGCATAGCGTTTTAGCTAACGCAGCTACCTGAGGAAAAAAGAGCGCGAAAATGCTCAACATAAAAATGATGGACCTATCGTCGGATTTGGCATGTCGCGGACATTTAATTGAAAAAAAAAAAAAAAAGCCCTTAAAAGATAAATTTTAGTACAAAATGGTCTAATTCTTGCAAAACATTACAAAGCCATACAGTAAGAGGACAGTAACTGAACTTACCCCCGTATTTCTGAAGTAACAGTTAGTTCATACCATTTCCATGAGGCGTTAAAATAAGGGACATATATATAAATAAAGTTTTGTGCACGCTCACGCACGCACATATAACTTTTATTTAACGATAAAACAATTGTTGAGGCCATTTTTTTGTCAAAAAATGTACCTTGCTAGGTGGCTACTTAAGCATTTGAGCCCGATCTCACGGCAATTCGTACATAGGCCTACTATACAAGGTGGCTAATTCGTACAAATTCGTACGACCTAATAATTCACAAAATAACGCTAACCCGCACAGCAACAGATCAAATATTGCATTAAACAGTGAAATCAGTGTGCTCTTACCGCAACTTATTAAAAATAAAGGTAAATAATCATACCATCATATTAACTTACCTTATAATCCTGCTTGCTGCGATGTGCCTGACCGTCTGACGATGAGAAGAGTGAAGAATCCAGAAAGTTTGATGAAGAGGAAAAATAAATAAACCGGTTTGGCTAAAATAACCCAACTCTGCTGTTCAGTGGTCAGAGAACCCCTATAGTCCACTTGACCCAGCATGAGCAACCCAACTGTGTGTTTACATTACCTCAAACAACCCAGAATTATGACCCCGCACAATTAACACAAAAATGTGTTTACAGAAATAACCCAGCACTTTTTAGAGTGCATAAAGAAACAATGTTTGATCAATAGTTTCAGAAAAATAGATATCCAACAAGTAAGTATGAATTTTGTATAATATCCTGAGCATATTTCTTAGCCCTGTAACACTAAAAGCAGCACCAGACAAAAAGTTATATATTTTATATAGTATATATAATATAGAGTTAGAGTTATACTTTATTGTCCTTTGCAGGAAATTTGTCTTGGACTCAAATCTGCAGCAATACACAACAACCACACAAAACAACAACAACAACAACACACACACACACACACACACACACACACATATATATATATATATATATATATATATATATATATATATATTAGTTACTTTACAGAGTATATTTGCACTATATATTGCAGTTATATTTTATTCAATATATTTACAGATTTACAGTATATTGAGTATAGTATAGTATTCAGTATATTTAAACACACACACACACACACACACACACACACACACACACACACAGACACATTGTAATTTGTATATAAATTTGTATTAAAAAATTGTATAAAGTATAACTTTATGAGCAAAATTAGCAAAATTTCACCCAGATTATTATATTGGACATTAAAAAAAAAAATCTAAATCAAAATAAATAATAAAACATTATAACATCAAACAACAGCTACATATGCTATTTCGCTATTGTGTATGTGCACTAAATAATAAAGCTATATTTATAAAAAAAATATATATGTATATATTAGAAGATAATAATAATAATAATAATAATAATAATAATAATAATAATAATAATAATAACAACAATAATAATAATAATAATTCCCCAATATAGCAATGACTTAAATGTTGAACTGAAAAGTAAGAAATTACAAAGTCCGTGGCACCCTTTGTGTTTAATGACGGCAGCATTTCTGCTGCATGAACTTCACATTTGTGAAAAATGTGATATTGTCTTATCCAGCATGATTCGAAAATGGTACAAAGAATATCTTGAGGTTTAATGTAAGAAAATCTTATCTTTTCTACAAGACAGTTCACATCGTAAAACATAATTAAAGAACCTGCATTGCAACACTTGTATTCTTCCATGCTGGGATACAGCTACACGAGCTTAGAGAAGAGATAATGTTATTTTCCTAATGTGCAATTCTATGTCTCACACAGGACCCAGCCAGCTGTGACTGCTGTCGGAGTTGTTTCATTACCAGTGGGCTTCGTGCCTCAGCAAATGTCACCAATTCGAGCCAAAGTCAGATCAATCTGGGTGGAGGATACATTTCTGTCACATCAATGAAGATCTGAGCGGAGCACTGGAGAGGAGGTGAGAGCAGGAGAAGCGGAGGAAGTTTGTCCTATCAGATTTTGTTAGTGCAGGCATTTAAAAATGTTCTTCCCTATTAATGTCTAGGAGAATAGGAGAACAGAATAATGGCATTCTCCTTATGCAGGGGATCTGTGCTGGAGATTTAAATTGACATGGATTTCCAATTACGAATCTCAAATTACATAATAAACCAATCAAAAATCGTTTTGGCTGACACAAATGACAAAAACAGAACATAAACCAATCATTAAATGTTTCTAAAAATTTAATCTCTTGTTCTGGTATTGCATGCAGTGAGTATGAATCAGAATGTTTTGTGCAGAAAAGTCTTTCTTAAAAAAAAAAAAAAAAAAAAAAAGATAAAAGATAAAAAACCCCTGAGTTTTTAAGTTAAATTCACTACTTCAATGAATCGATTCATAATTTCAACATAATTTAGTACATCAACTCAGTGATCCATTTGACTGTTTCTTGAGTTCAACCAAAGTCACTTTCAAGGGAAGTCTGTTCACTCTGCGGCCATATTTGCAACGCCTCTGGGGAGCTCAAAGAAGACCAAGTCCTATCTAAATGAATGGGGGGAATCCTGAAATCTCAAAAACTGCTCACTGAACTCGCAATTAAATTACATATTTCAAATCAGCAACAAAATCTGAAATGAACTGTCCCATGAATGTTGTTTCTTATGCTCAAATTTCGCTTAAAAAGCTTATTTTTCAGGCTAGACCAGCCAATGCGCATGCGCAGTCATAAATGCGAATGCGCATTGACTGGTCTAGCCACTGGTTCTATGGG
This sequence comes from Spinibarbus caldwelli, assembly GCA_039654775.1. Taxonomy (NCBI): domain Eukaryota; kingdom Metazoa; phylum Chordata; class Actinopteri; order Cypriniformes; family Cyprinidae; genus Spinibarbus; species Spinibarbus caldwelli. Next base: position 15,230,188 of record CM077242.1, read on the forward strand.
AACTGGAGGTTCTAACAGCCGCTGCACTGATGCAATGAATTTACCAATCAGCGATTGGCTCTTTCACTTAGAAGGCGGGACTATTTCTCCCATTCATAAGTATAGGAGTGAACCATCTTTGTATTTCTATAGTCTTTGGTTCAACTGACTGACTCAGTTGATGACTGACATCGAGTGCTGAAGTTCAATTCACTGATTCAATGATCCACTTCATGAGTTCAAATCACTGCTTTAATGATAAAATTCAACAACTCAAATTACTGATTCACTGAACTCACCGATTCAAAGTTCTGGTTCTTGAGTTAAACTGTCTCAGTGATCTGTGATCAACTTACTGACTGTTAACTCACTGACTGAAAGATCCAAGTTCAACTTATTGCCTCAATGATCCAGTTCACAAGTTTAACTTCTTCATTGTTTAACTCACTAAATCAGTGACCTAAATCATAAATTCAGCTGTTTTATTCAATGATAAAATTCAAAAATTCAACTCACTGATTCAGTAATACACTACAAGATTCAATGATCCAGTCTGCAAGTTCAATTCGTTGACTCAGTGTTCTGCTCTATAAATTTTCTTGAGATAACATCTCACTTTCGGTATAGTTTGAATAATATAAGTGAAAAAATGACACCTTCTGCTTTATTCCTCATACAACTGTCATATGACTTTTAAAAGACTTGGACTTCTACAGTATCTTTTTGGTCAACTGCCTACTAAGAATTCTTGTGGAACGTCTCTCTTCAAAGGAGCACCTGTTAAGAACTTACTTTCATCATCAAGTCAAATTAACAAATGAAATATTATATGCACTTCCTTTTGGAGGATTAATGTTGTGTATTTCTTAACATACTGCAGTAACACTGAAAGAACAAACTGCATTTGCTGAGACAGAATTTCTTTATACAACTCATACGAGTGATGCTCTGAGGCACAGAAAGAAGGTGTGCAACCCTTCTAAAATGCTGATGGCTGAAATATGTGGGACTAGAGGTATAGAAATGCTGTCTGTTCAGTTAAGGAGGGAGAGAGAGGCAGGCCATCTCTAATAAGGTCCACAGAGACGCCCCCTTCTTAAAGTACACTCACTTAACCTCACATCCATACTCATGCTACAGTTGTCAGTTCAGACACACAATCTGACCCATGCTGTCTCTTACCATGCATCAGAAAGTGTGTGTGTGAGAAAATGTGTTTATAGTTTGTCTGTATCATTAAGAATAGTCAGAGAGGTTTGTTTTATTTACTTGTGTTGCTGCTACCTTTGACCTGCTACCAATTGCTTCCCTACAGTCATTAAACATGCCCCACTGGCCACTGCCTCATGGAAATCACTGGATAAGTAGTCCAAATTTAGGCAAAAAAATTAGTTACTTTGGAATGTCTTCCTGTCCCATGAATTGCATTTGTGAAAAGATGAAAATCTAAGAGAATGACTGTATGTTTTGTTCTTGGATTCATAAGATAATCTTGCTCAACTAGTGTCATTGTTGGTGGTGCCCGACCTCCTGGCTGAGATTAACCTCAAACCCAAAAATGATTATGGGCCCTATTTTAACGATCTAAGCACATGGTCTAAAGCGCATGGCGCAGGTGCACTTAGGGCGTTTCCGAATCCACTTTTACGATGAGAAAAATGGTCGGCGCTCCCGGCGCGTGGTCTAAAAGGGTTCTCCCTATTCTCTTAATGAGTAACGGGTGTGTTTTTGGGCGTAACGTGCAATAAACCAATCAGAGTCTCATCTCCCATTCCCTTTAAGAGCGAGTTGCGCTCGCACCATGGCAGATTCGCTATTTAAACAGCGGAATTTTAAGGCGCACAGACTGAACGCGTCTCCAGAGAGCAAACGGATCTGCTCATGTGCGAGCAAATAGGTAGGCTAATTCTGATACACGCAATGACTATCCATTATGACATTTTTATATTTATGTAGCCTACACAATAATATTCTTTTACACTGTAATCCTTTAATTTTTAATATTTGGCATGTTTGTGTGCTGCTGCCCTGTGTAATAAGCAAAGTGAACGCGTGTTGTGGACCCGCCCAGAGGCGCATTTTCTACTAACGCGCTCTTTAAAAAACAAAAAAATATTGCACCATTGACTTTAGACTAGGTTTGAGTTGGTCTATGGTGCAGTCTATTTTCAGTTCCTCAAAATAGCAACGCGCCAACAATGCACCTGAACAAACCTCTTTTTTAGACCAGCACGCAAGGACTGTACAAGATCCTTTTACTTTTATTCAGTTATTGATTGTGCTTCCACTTGAAGCAGCAGAAATGCTGCCATATTTATTTATTTGCCATTGTGCAAAGGGCAATCACACACACACACACACACACACACACTTGTTTCGCTATCCTTGTGGGGACTCCCATAGGCGTAATGGTTTTTCTACTGTACAGACCATATACACTATTGCCCTACACCAACCCTACACCTAAACTTAGCCCTCACAGGAGACTTTTTGCATTTTTAGATTTTCAAAAAACTTTATTCTGTGTGATTTATAAGCTTCTTTACCAGTGAATATCAATTTAGGTCCCCACCGTGACACGAGTCCCCACGAGTCTGTGTGTATTCAGGTTTAAGTCCCCACCTGAATAGAAAAACAGGTACACACACACACACGCACACACACACATACACATACACATACACATACACACACACACACATAATGTAAGAACAAGAAATTGCAGCCAAACAGCCAAGGTCACACATAACGATCAATGATATTCTAGTAATCTGGATTTAGGTATGCTGCAAAACGTACTCGGTTACTTTCATAACCTCGGTTCCCTTAGATATGGGAACGAGTACTGCGTCATAAGACGCTTGTATGGGAAAAACTATTTTTTCCTCTTCAACTGAAGCCTTTTCAATCACGCAGTGAAACTGCACGTCCATTGGTTCGTGCAATATATAAAATCGAACCAATGGCTCGGCGGCGGCGCTGAGCGAGCCTATGGCTATATCTTATATAGCCAGTCTCTGGCTATATAAGCGGCCGCTTCGCCGCCGCATCTCAGATTTCTTCGAATGAAGCGACTGAGGCGTGCAGCTCATAGCACGGCCAGGAACGCTGTACTCGTTCCCATATCTAAGGGAACCGAGGTTACGAAAGTAACCGAGTACGTTCCCTGTCGATATGTTCACTCGTACTGTGTCATAAGACGCTTGTATGGGAACCAGTACAATCACGCCGTGCTATGATGGGGAACGACTCAAAACCAAGACTCACATGGGAGAAGACCCAGGGGAGTCAATAGAATACACCAAGCACAGGCTGAGCCCTCAGGGTCATCCGTGGCCTGGGTGTCATCCCGTAAGTATACCTAGTGTCCATATAATATGGACCGCCCAAGTGAAGGAGGGACTTGAACAATGTTGGTCAAGTGAACCCATAAGACTGCTTAACTAGCCAGAGGCGGCGAACTAAGCAGAAAGGACTCTGGCCTGCAAGGCAGGGACGTCCAGGTTGTAAATTCTTACAAATGTGGACGACGAGGACCATCCGGCCGCCTCACAAATTTCCGAAATGGACACCCTGCTGGACCATGCCCAGGATGAGGCAATGCCTCTGGAATGGGCTATGACTCTAATGGGGCACTGCAAGCCCAAGGAGGAGTATGCCAGGGTGATAGCCTCCACTAACCACCTGGAAATTCTTTACTTCGTAACAGGGCGACCCTTAGCGCGGTTACCGAAGCTGACAAAAAGCTGTTCTGATCTCCTGTATGAGGCAGAGCGCTCGATGTATACCCTCAGGGCCCTGACGGGGCAGAGCAGGGACAATTCCTGGTCATCCGTCAAAGGCGAAAGTGCAGAAAGCGCTATGACCTGGGCTCTGAAGAAGTGGAGAGCACCTTAGGTACATAACCCAGCCTTGGTTTCAGGACGACCTTGGAGTCATTAGGCCCGAATTCCAGGCAAGCAGGGTTGATGGAAAGGGCCTGTAGGTCCCCTACTCGCTTAACCGATGCCAGCGCTAACAGCAGGGCGGTTTTAAACGAGAGTGATCTGAGGCTCGTGGATTGCAATGGTTCAAACGGGGGGCCTTCCAAGGCCCTTAGTACGGTTGGTAAGTCCCAAGGTGGAACTGTACGAGGACGTGGGGGTTAATTCTCCTGGTGCCTCGTATAAACTGGACCACCGCACTATTCCTGCCCACCGATCGGCCAGCAATAGGGGCATGGAAAGCATTTCAGAGCATAGAGGCGCCTGGTAGATGGGGCTCTAGCTTCTGTCATAGTGTTCAAGACACGCTCTGGGAGGTCGAAAGGCTCCCGTTGAGCGGCCACACAAGCAGGGCCCATAACTCGGGCCATGGATGCCACAGCATGCCGTTCACTTGAGAGAGGAGGTCCTGTCTCAAAGTAATGGGCCACGGGGCTGCTTCAAGCAGCTGGAATAACTCCGACACCCACGGCTGGTTTTTCCAGAGGGGGGCTATTAGAAGAAGCCTGTGCCGTTGTTCCCTGACTCGTCTGAGTACCTGGGGTAGCAGAGCGATTGGAGGGAACGCATAGAGTGAGACGTTGTTCCTCAACAACATGTTCGCTCCTTGGTTCATTTTGCCTGGCACATGCGTCGCCTTCAGTGAGCGCAGACTGGTCTGAGCCCCAACAAGAAGGTCGTTCGCCAGCGTGCAGAGGCGCTTCGAGACGAGGCCGCCCTGGTGATTTATGTATGACACCACGGACCTGCTGTCTGAGCGTATTAGCACATGGTGTCCCCTTGTGTCCGGCAGGAAGAATTGACAGGCACGGCACACTGCTAGCATCTCTAGGCAGTTGATGTGCAGATCCGACTCTTCTTCGGACCAAAGACCGAAGGTCGGTTTGCCTTCGCATCGCGTTCCCCAACCCTTGTTGGAAGTGTCTGTCATGACAACCTTCCTTCTGTGCACCGTGTCAAAGATCACAGCCCGCTTCAGCCAGAGGGGGTCCCTCCAATGGGCCAGGGCTGATACACAGGCCTGAGTCACCGTTATGCGATGGCGACCGTGACGCCAAGCCACGGATGGAACCCTCTGCTTCAGCCAGAACTGGATGGGTCGCATGCGAAGCAGAAGAGGATATTTGCTCTCTTTTCGAAAATGTATGCGTTTCATTTTGTCCGCTATCACCGCAGTTGGATGCCCGGGCGCTAGAGTGGGTCCGTGGGGAACCAATAACACACTTCCCTCTGCACCCAGCGCTGAGCGGGTTGACAAGAGGCACATTAGAGGCTGCTTATGGGGTGGTCCAGGGGTAGCGAGACTCGGGCCCCTACTCTTTCTGCCTGGCTGATCAGGAGGACTTCAGAGGCGGGAACGCCCTCTATCCTGCCGATCCTTAGGTCGGGGCTTGGGAGTGGCCGGCGTTGGCTTGGTGGGCTGCTGAGTCGGCGCAGGCTTGGGAGGCGACTAAAAGCAGCAGAAGAGCTGGTGCGTTTCGGGAGGAAGTGTCGCATCGCTTGAGACGACATCTGAGCCTCCGTAAAATACTCAGCAAAGCCCTCCACAGCTGGCCCGAACAGGCTGTTCGACAAGACCGGAGCATCGAGGAAGGGAAGTTTATCCGCCTCTTTCATCTCCGTCAACGTGAGCCAAAGGTGGCGTTCCAACACTACCAGGCTGGACATCGACCGCCCGATGGCCTGGGCAGTGGCTTTGGTGGCGCGCAGGGCCAGGTCTGTCGTGCTTCTCATCCTTGAGTGAAGCTGCATCGAGACCGGCCTCCTCACTGGCGAGCATCTTGGCCTAGAAGACCTGGAGCACAGCCATAGAGTGCAGCGCCGAAGCCGCTTGTCCAGCCATCGAGTAGGCGCGTCCAGCGAGTGCAGACATGGCTCTGCACGGCTTGGACGGATGGCTCACCCTCGCTTTCCATCCGATAGCCGTGGGCGGGCAGAGATGCGCGGCCACAGACTCATCCAGAGGGGGCAGGTGCTCGTATCCCTTCTCTTCAGTGCCGTCAAAGGACGTGAGGGTGGAGGAAGCAGAAGGATGGATGCGAGACAAGTAGGGGGTGCGCCACAATATAGTGAGCTCGTCGTGGACTTCGGGGAAGAAGGGGTCGAGCGTTGGCGGCGGGTTTGCTGGCGCCCCGGGAGAAACCACTCGTCCAGCCTGCTGCGAGACGGCTCCTCAGGCGGAGACCACTCGAGCCCGAGCTCACTGACAGTCTTAGTCATCACATGGACGAGCTCCTTGTCTGTTCTGTGTCTGGCGCTGCGTGAAGAGGACGGCGGCAAGAGGGCGGGGTCAGACACCGAGCCAGATAACTCCTCCGCATCCAAAGCCGCCAGAGAAAGGCTGTCATCCATCTCATCGTCACTCCCACCGAATGAGATCATGTCGCTCGCAGCCGCGGAGGGACATTGATCAGGTTGAGTGAAGAAGACCGGCAAATCCTCTCTCTGCAGTGACGGCGAGGCACGCAGGTACTGAGCCGACGTGAGCTCGCTCGTCTCCGGCTGCTCGAATCCTCTGCCCCGCTGTCTTTTCCTCGCAGGTCCCAGGGAGGAAAAAGATGGGAGGTTGCGAGGGGCGGAGTCGCTTTCTGAAAAGAAAGCTATCTGTGAGTGCAGAGAGGCGAAACTGAAACTCTCGCAATGAGAGTAGTCAGTCCCGCTGAGCGCAGCGTCAGCATGGGATTTCCTCAAGCATGACACGCACTCAGCGTGACCGTTATCGGCGTGCAGGGGAGTCCTGCACGTCTTACAATGATGGCGCGGCATTTGAAACAACGCCGTCAAAATTTGCTCTTTTATGAGGCTCTTTTAGATAGTCGCCGGATGGCGGCAGGGGATAGACCGGGATCTGCGAGCTGAGCGCTGCAAAAGGTCCAATCCGGCTGCTGAGGCGTTTCAACGGCGAATCTCGGCGTCAGCGAAGAGTCAGTGAGGAAGAAGCTTCGTCGCTGAAGAGAAGAAATCTGAGATGTGGCGGCGAAGCGGCCGTTTATATAGCCAGCCCATTTCGGCGGGCTATGGCGTGCTGCATAGCCATAGGCTCGCTCAGCGCCGCCGCCGAGCCATTGGTTCGATTTTATAGCACTGCACGAACCAATGGACGTGCAGTTTCACTGCATGATTGAAAAGGCTTCAGTTGAAGAGGAAAAAAAGAGTTTTTCCCATACAAGCGTCTTAAGACGCAGTACGAGTGAACATATTGACAGGGAACGCATTTTACCAAAAAGAAATAGTAAAAAAAAAATAAAAATAAAAAATAAAAAAATCAAATTGGCCTCATAAACCTCAAGAACAATGTAAAATCAAGAAGCTTATGCTAGGGTTTTTACAAATGAAAATGGCAAATGTATCAGGAGCTGTTTTTGTAAGCATGTGAATATTTATGAAAATCAAAGCAATGGAACAAACCAGTCAGCAAAAAAAAAAATCCAAATAGATTTACTTTTTAACTACTTAAACTTAAACTTACTTTTCAAGCATAGCTTGAATTTTTTGAATAAATTTACCTGCATTAGTGACATTTTGTCCTTCAGATATTTAAAACATATTTCTGGGTTCCATTCTCTAGTTCTCAGACTTTAAATATATATATATATATATATATATATATATATATATATATATATATATATATATATAAATATATATAAATATTTCTGTGTGTGTGTGTGTGTGTACAAATAAAATGTGGTGACAGAAGCTGAAAAACTAATCAAACACCACAAACAGGCTGTTTGAGCTTGTTAAGGTGCTGTAAGGTATGGCAGGGACCTGGAGCACTATTGATTTTACATGCGTTCCATTGCTGGCTGCAGTCATGGGAACAACCCTGAGAGACCCGGAGAGGTATGAAGGTTGCAGGTTGGTGAGATTGTCCCAATTGCTGGAGGTAATTAAGAACAGGACGAATCATGGAAAGGAGGGTGCACTGTCCTTTCAGATTACACATTAATCCACCAGATATATGCGGCCGTCTCCCTTCCTCCCCTTTCCAAAGAGTCCTCTCAGGGAACACGGTGTCCCTCTGTATTACTGCCATGAGGACAGACAAGAAGAATTTCTGGCACACGAAACCTTTATTGTTGTAGTCTCTCTGAATATCAAAAACTATGAATAATGAAGTATAAGCATTTAGAAAAAAAAAGCACCAGGTGTATGGAATTAAATATACACATCACATATAGCATTAAAGTCATACATTTGAGTTACATGTGCAAGTTTTATTAAGCTACAAGGCGGCATTTGGGAAGGGACCGCTGTCTCTTCTTCAAGATTAAATCTCATCCTGTTTACTGGCAGACATGATGTCTCCAAACAGGCGTGGCTGACATCAGCCTGTTCCACACCAATGCAACATGGCACATCTCCACTCCTCAACCACTCGCTTTCTATCCCTCTAACACTATATAATGTGAACTGCAGTGACTCACTACCTCAACCATGAACAGATTTATTTGAAAGTGAATCTAAAAGATTGTGCGTTTTACCAATAGGTGTATTATTTGGCCATAAAATGCAAGAGTCACTTTTGAGATGTTTGTATAATACAAGTAACCAAGCCAAATTTAGAGCTTTGAACTCTTGAAAGAGAGCCAAAAGACACATTTGAACCAAAACTCATCACGTGATGAGACCGTAGAGAAATGCAGGAAAGATGCTGTGCACTGCAAATGAGTTGTTCTGCTGTGTATTTCAATAAACTTTTGACTCAAGAGCAATTAACATTGGATGTGGTGGAATGCCTGAGTGTGTGTTTAAATATATATATATATATATATATATATATGTATGTGTGTGTGTGTGTGTGTGTGTGTGTGTGTAGCCCGGGATATGAATTTGTGACGTCGGACACAGGATGAAGAATTTAAATGGGGCCTTTTATACCAGACTGCACTTGGAACAGCGCAGCATTAAGTATGCAAATTTTGGGGATTGGGACAGAAAAATGAAAACTGAAAAAAAATGAAAAAATGAAAAATGAAACTGTGCAAATTTCGAGTCCTGGCCACATTAGCACCACGGGGTCTGTCCTCCACAACCCACATCATGGCCTCTTCGCGGACATCAAATAAGGTGGACTGAGGCTTTTCTCTGACAAGCTTGCGTAGCTCTCTACGCAAAGTGGTGTCTCTTATGCCTTCGATGAACTGATCACTTAAAGCGAGCAAGGGATCAGACACAGCATTGTGGGACTGTTGGAGAGCAGAATTCAGAAGTTGAGAGAGAGCATAAGAAAAGTCACGGATGTTTTCTCCCTCTAACTGTCGGCGTGCATAAAAAAGCATGCAACAACTGAGGTGTAGTGCGTTTCTCCCTAAAGGCCCCCCGCAAGTATGAAAACAGATCACTGGGTTGTTTGGGCTCTCCCCCCATACGCAGTTTGACTTCGTCTAGGCCTGAACCTCTTAAATGGGAAAGTATGAAATCAACTTGATCATCAGTGTTCAAACCCCTTACCCGAATTACACGTTCAACCTCACATCGACAGACTGAACACATCGACAGACTGACCATCTTTAACATAATCACCACTGAAGGGCACAATTTGACGTTCCCTTGGAATATAAACATACGACTAGTGATCGACCGATATTGATTTTTTTATAACCGATACCAATTATTTGCAAGTTTATGTGCCCGATAACCGATACACAGAACCGATATTAATTTACTGTTATAAAGTAAATAAATAAGTGAAGTAAGTCCATACTTCACTTTGGTTTTTCCTCCTTTCAGTCATCTTAAAAAAATACTAAAATTAAATTGTTGAAAATTAACAGTCTTTCATATTAAATTTAATCTTAATATTTGTTGTAAATTTAATCATATTACAACAATAAAAACATTTCATTTATAACAAGTATCAGTGGCAACACTGATTTTAACAATAAGCAAAATAAATGTAGAATGTCTCATTTTCAAATGGAGTCATAACTTCCTAAACTACAGTTTTAGGTTTGTAAGCTGTTTAATAGGCTAAAGAGTGAAGAATAATTCACTGGATAATGTTAATTCACTGAATAATATTCTCTGGAATATTGAACTATAACAAACAAAACATCATGTTTTACTGCATTTCTCAACTGGTATGTTATATCAGAATTATTAATATGTTTTTGTCATTCTAGATTATGAAATGCCTGCTGACAGTGCGGTTTATCTATGCATTTACACAGAACTATAGCCTACTCAAATTGCGATCGCTCGCGGAGATAATAAATAATTAATTTCCATAGCGATGTATTCATTTAGATGTTTATTAACGAAATAATGGTTATATGGTAAATGTTAATATAATTTAGCGTGCTTTAAACAAGTGAATATTGTTAAAAGTTACATGCGGTGGCCGTGCTGAAGCATTTCCTGAGCATCAACCGCTGAGTGAACAGCAATATGAAAGCGGCTTCATGAGACTAATGATGAGCATATACAACAGAGAGAGAATTAAATTCAGCGCTTTTATTTCCAACATGCGCTCATTCATGGCTGTATTATTTAATTCATGCAAAGTTACGTCTTTATTTGGAGAGGAATTGATGAATTAGCCTACCTGACTCCGACTTCACGAGACTAATGATGAGCATAGACAGCAGAGAGAGAATTAAATTCAGCACAACATGCGCTCATTCATGGCTGCATATTATTTAATTCAGGCAAAGTTATGTCTTTATTGGGACAGACTGACGGATTATCTTACGTGACTCCGGAGTTCGCCTCTATTTCTTACAGCCAAGCTATATAAACTGCACATCAGGCATTTATGTAATACATCTAATTTGTGCATTAATGGCTGTTATGTTACATAAAGTTTACTAACTACAGCAAATCAAGTACCTGTGCACACCGTTGTTGTTGTCTCGTCTTCCCACAGACGCGCTGCAATGGCGATCCTGCGCGCAATTCTCAAAACACCCACAAGATGGCGCCGTTTATCGGTGAATCCGATATAAAAAAACCGATATCCGATTATGGTAAAATGCTTAACTATCGGGAAAAATATCGGTAAATCGATATATCGGCCGATCTCTACATACGACCTAGTGGCAACATTCTCATATTAGCAAGGGTTGACATTACTTGGTCGTGTCTTCGACCCAGTTCCAATATTTGTGACTGTAGTTCCGCTACCGGATTACCTTCATCTCCATGACTTGCAGCCCCAGCACTGTCCACATCATGGCTGGTTCCAGCCCGAGCAGCCGGCACACTGTCGTCCAGATCCATGTTCATATGAAGTCTCTATCTTGAATGGCACAGTCATAAAACATTCACAGTCACTGCAGTGCAACCTGAAGAGGCGATTCCTCACAGTCTCCATTGCCACCGATCTCAGCAGTGAAGTGAACACCCTCCTGCGTTTCCGAAAGCTAGTCCCTTGCTTCCCCGCAGGCTTTCCAGGCACGCCACACTTCACGTCGTCGACCTCTTTGCCACTGTTACTCGACCCCTCTTCACCACTACCATTGTCTATGTTCCTCCTACTCTACCTGACTGTCAAAAATGTCCCAAAATAACTGTCTCAAAATTAGCAATGGAAACCCCACTCCTGGTACCAGAATGTCTGTAGCCCGGGATATGAATTTGTGACGTCGGACAGAAGATGAAGAATTTAAATGGGGCCTTTTATTCCAGACTGCACTTGGAACAGCGCAGCATTAAGTGTGCAAATTTTGGGGATTGGGACAGAAAAATGAAAACTTAAATACAGCCATTGAGGACAATTGGTCTTCACATCAAAATGAGCGCACTTCTTTTCCCACATTCACAATAACCAGCTAACATAGACAACGGTAGTAGCCTTTCATGCTGGAAAACAAATAGACACATAAGTGTAACAGCTGTCAACAAATCAAAGTTGTCAAACCAAATAAGGCTACTCAATTTACATGAAAAGTACATGGAAAGGAAATTAGAAGTTGCATTTTTGGGTATCCCTTAATACATTACAAACACTATCACACCATTTAACACAGTCAACCTTACATTAGTAAAGGAATACTCATAGGACTTCAAAAATGACTTTGATGATTCAAACTTACAGCTCATCACCACTCTAGCATATGTACACATTAACACGGCCATATGCTGATTCGATTTCCCTCTGCGGACGATAAAGGGACAAAATACAAAACTTTTTCTTAACATTTGGAACACATGGAGTTAGGACAATAATACCATTACACCCATTCCAATGAAACACTAATAAACACTGTTAAAATCAATAAAAGTGAACAACACTCACTTGAATGCTTTACACTCCCACTGGAAACACAAAGGGTCTATGGAGCACTTTTCTCCCCTCTAAACAAAATAACTATGTTTCAATAACACTGGTTTGCATTAAATTATGCACAAATTAAGTTTTTAACAGTACATTGATACAGGTTATATCATCAACACTTACGCTTTGGTGAGAAACAATTAGCTTCCTCACACTGAACTGTATGGTGCCCAGGAGGGGCCGTCTTCGGTTCACTTAATAAAAATGTCGTTCCCTCAACATAAGAAGTCGTGGCCACAAGAAATGGATGTTGTTCCCTCAACATAACATCTAGAGGCCACGACATAAGGATGTCGTTACCTTGACAAAACGATCTCGTGGCCACGACATAATATCACGTTCCCAGTAGTTAATATCACATTCCCACGAATTAATATCTCGTGGCCACGACAAAACTAAGTGAACCGAAGACGGGCACCATAGAACTGTTCGTCAGTACGGTGCCCGGAAGGGCCCGTCTTCGGTTCACTTAGTTTTGCCGTGGCCACGACATCATAACTCATGGGAACGTGATAATATGTCGTGGCCACGAGATATTAATTTGTGGGAACGTCACATTAACTCGTGGGAACGTAATATTATGTCGTGGTCACGAGATCGTTTTGTTGAGGTAACGACATCCTTATGCCGTGGCCTCAAGATGTTATGTTGAGAGAACAACATATTTTTCTCGTGGCCACGAGTTTAATGCGTAAACAAACCTACGTGACCATAGCAACCCGAGATTATCAGAGATGGATAAAACATTTTTATTAACATTAAACATTTCATTTAATATTTGTATATTATTATTATTATTAGGTTATTTTTTATATTTATTTCATGTAAATAAATAAAGGTTAAATAAAGGTTAAATGAAATATAAATATAATATTTTATTTCCCCTTTCAAGTCGCTTTACCTAATTAATGTTCTGTATAATTATGCTATTTGCTACCATATATTTTGCAAATACTGTAAACGCCTGATAATTACGCCAATACTTTATGATTGTAGGCTATTATGCCAGTGCGTGATGATAAATGAGTGTGTTGTGTTTTCATTTACAAATGAAACTATGTGAATGATTCATTCCTCAACGAAACACTAGGCAGTAGGCTATAATATTAATAATTATTAATTCGCAGGAAAAAAAGAAATATATGTTAAATTCAACCTTTAAACTGCATTTCCAATAGGCTATAAATTCCAGTCAGCATAATCAAAGCTTTATTGGCATGTCGAGCATTTACAGTAGGCTTGTTTACAAAACTAGTCAGAACGTTATGTAAAGAGATGGAAATGAAGGGAAAAAACGAATATAAAAATATATTAATAGGCTAATAATAATGATGATGATGATAACAATAATAGCTAATAACAATATACAAATATTACGGAAAAAGACAATCAGTTAATGGACATGTCCGCGGGTTTAAGCCCCAAAAATGTGAATTTTACCTGGGGAACCCCGCCAACAAACATGTATTTTACCCCCCAGAATGCAATTTTTACCAGGGGACCCCCCTCGAAACACGATTGGGCTAGTTTTGGGATAGTTGTGAGTAGCCATTGGGTGGTTTTTTGTTTTGTGAAAACCTGGCAACCCTGCTTACTGAACCATTCCTGTCAAGAAATACCTTTTGAACTTTGAAGAAAATGCTTGTAATTTAATGTTTTATTTCTTTTAAAAGGAAAAAAAAAAAAAAAAAACACAAAACAAAACAAAACAAAACAAACAAACAAACAAAAAAACAAACAAAACAAAACACGATGGAATTAAAGAGCTACACTTAAAGGAACACTCCACTATTTTTGAAAATACCCAGCAGGCACAAAACAGGCACACAACGTCATAAGACGTTGATATTTGGTTAAATTTCAGTTGCGATGCCGGGTGACCAAAATTCAACGTAAATTCAACGTCTAATGTCAATGTTAAATTGATGTCCAATACCGACGTCAGCTGACGTTGAGATTTTGTTGTTTTTAGGTTGTGCAACCAAAATCCAATGTTAAGTCAACGTCAAATTGACGTCAAATATTGACGTCAACCCGATTTTCATTTTCAACCAAAATGCAACGTCTGTCCGACGTCATGTCCAACGTCAACCTGACGTTACATAGACGTCTGCTGCCTGCTGGGTAGGCTCATTTTTCAACTCCCCAAGAGTTAAACAGTTTAGTTTTACCGTTTTCGAATTCATTCAGCCGATCTCCGGGTCTGGCGGTAGCACTTTTAGCTGCAGCTTAGCATAGATCATTGAATCTGATTAGACCATTAGCATCTCACTCAAAAATGACCAAAGAGTTTCGATATTTTTCCTATTAAAACTTGACCCTTCTGTAGTTACATCGTGTACTAAGACTGACGGAAAATGAAAAGTTGCGATTTTCTAGGCTGATATGGCTAGGAACTATACTCTCATTCCGGCGTAATAATCAAGGAACTTTGCTGCCGTACCATGGGTGCAACAGGCGCAATGATAGGCACAATAATATTCATGGTTGCAAGGCACGCTCCCTGTGCAAGCAGCGCTGTGTAATATCAAAAATATCGAAACTCTAAAATTAGCCTATTTTCAAAAATAGTGGAGTGTTCTTTTAATGACGAACTGAGAAATTCCTTGCATGTCAGCGAAAACGTTGAGTTAATTGTAATATTTTTTATTAATCCTTTGACATTTTGACAATATCATATGATTTCTGTAATTTTATCAAAGTTCAACTCAAAAGATAATTTAAAGAAAAGGCATTTAACAGCACAGAATATCACAGAATGCATCAAATCCCATCAAAATTTGTGTCACTTCCTGAAGGATGTGGTCCTTAAGGAGTCAATTTAGTTAAAAGGACATTACAAAATAAGGAATGAAAGTGATAGAAGGCACGGGGGATTATTTGATTATTTCATAATTTAGAATTTGAGAAAATAATGTGAAGAAACACTTGGGTTATTTTTAATATATTTTTATGTATGTATTTATTTATGAACAAACGAAGGACGACCTCTGCTCAAATCAAAGTAGTGAAATTATTCAAAATATGCATAAAGGAATGACTCTTGGACTAACATTATGGACTGATAAAAATCACCCTTAAAAAATAAAACCTACTTAAACTTAATTTAAACAAGGTCTGCCAGTTAATTAACCATTTAATTAACCTGTGTAACCCTTTGTCTAATCTCTGGCACAGGGGTTTCATACATTGTGACTAAACACCGTGGACTGTACATGCTGTTAGCCAATGTTGTCTTTACACATTTGGAAATCTAGTGATTTGAAACTAAAACATCAACTAAAAGTCTAAACCGGTTATGTCAGTTGTGGATCTGTATCAGACATACAAGATGACACAAAGACTGACAAGGTAGCTCAGTTTGCTCTGAGGCTGGAGGGCTATAACAGTTACAGCAGAGCGGCCATAAAGCATCAGGTCCCATTAGATTGAACTTCTACAGAGCCTTGCACACTAACAGAAAGCGTTCACTCCACTCACATGTCCAGATTTAAAAAGCGTGTCTTGCTGAAGGCCACCAGTGATTAATGCACTCATCCTTCATTGTGAATAGTTTCACACAGTGTCCAACAACTACAATCAGTTATCACGACTCAATCAGCAGACCTGGTTGGCGCTTCAGCCAGAGCACATCTGTTTACTACTCAAACGATTGAAATGAAGACACAGGCCAAACACTGACTATAATGAACCTGTCTATGGTCAATTGCAACTGTGTGATGCAACTAATTTAGACAAACACACACACACAAATTCTATATTATTCTATATTATTTCCACTTGCCCTCAACAAATGTTTTCTTTTCCACAATCTTATCAACCATTCATGGTCAGGCGCGCAGATGGCACTAGGGACAGGGGGACATGACCCCCCAGATTCATAGTGACCCCATCCGTCCCACTCACTGTCTCTACGAAAGGCAACATTGGTGAACAGAGGATTAATCAGGGTTTATGCTATGTACATTAACCTAAGTAGTGGCGGCCCGGCCCGCTGCTCCTTAAACGTGCACTAAGCAATCTTTGAAAAACGCTTTTGAGCCCCCATCCCCCCCCCGACAATTGGACTTCTGACAGCTTGGTCCCCCCCCCCCCCCCCCCCCAGTTAAAAAATCCCATCTGCGCTCCTGTTCATGGTGACTTCAAAAAGCTGAAAACATTCTCTGAAACTATTTTGAGAATAACTATATATATGTCTAAAAACCCATTTACAATTCATGCATACAAATCAAAGTTGTGCTATTTAGGCTATAACATTACTACATACTGTAATGTAATAATATACTGTATAATACTCGATAAACATCACAGATGATAAGTGCTCTGGAGATATCAAGGGCCACAAAAAGTTTTATTAGCCCTTAAATTCTCTCGAGAGGAATTAAGTTCCTCTCATTTAAGTGAGCAATTGCGGTAAGTGCAAAGTGCCTCTGAAGCATCTGAGAGCACTTGTGTTTGTTACAAGAGGAGAGGGACCTTAAAGGTGTAAATGCATGTAAGCGTAGCTGCTGTGCTTGAGCAGATTTGAGCTCGGTGACCCCTGACACGCTCAAACTGCATTGTTATTGCTCTTGATTGTCATGACTTATGATGACATGTTAACTTTTTTGCCCCCTGGGGAAGGTCAACATGGAAAGTCAAGACAAGCAAGAGTAAATAAACCTTAATGGTCCTTTACTGCAGAAGAGGGAGCTATTGTGTTGGAAAAACTAACACTTCTTAAAACAATAAACTGGCAAGAAAAAAGTAAAAATTAAATAATTGAAACAAATAATTAAGTGTTTTAGTAAAAATTTTAATTATATCCACGAAGAGTGACATCCCTTTATCTATCAGAATTCAAAGATATTAGACCATAAACCCGAAATGATTAAAAAATATTGTGTACTCCTATTGGGAGGTTTGTTTAATTTACTCCCTTTTTTTTTTTTTTTTTTTCCTCTAGAGATCTTTGAATCTAAATTGCTTTATTAATTTCATGTTGTATACCCACAAGAGTAGCATAAAAGTCAGTAATGAAGAGACCATAGATTATTTGATTGAAGTGTCCCACAGGCCTGAAAATATTGATTACCTAGAAGTCAAAAGTTTAAGAGGATCTACATTTATATTGCTATGTCAGTATCAACCGCTTAACTGATTTGCCTAATTAAGCCTGACAAACTTAACATGCTTAGATATAGATTATTGCACCATTATACCAACCAAAACCCAACAATTTTATGTGTGGATTCATTGCTGTGTGTTTAAGTAATTACTTAACAATCCTAACTGACAATATAAGACATAATAAACATTTATGATTCCACTTATTTGCTTGGTACATGCCAGTATAATTTTGGACGACCACTATGTCAAATAATACAGTTCCAGATCTGAGACCAAAATCTTTTCAGGGTTCTTTGGATGTCAGAAACCTAACCTTTGAAGTTAAATCCATCCATTTGGTCCATCTGTTCTACGATGACCAAATGTATTACCTAAGCAATGTTGCTGAAACAATCCTGATGTCACTAATGACCTTTACTGGTGGAGAGATCGGGTCTCTTGGGAGAGGTTGGTTATTACCCTCTCGAGGAGCTTCTCTGGACTGCCTTTCATTGTTGGAAGGAGTTAATGAGCCATGGAGAAGGTGGAGAAGGGTCATTTTTATTTAAAGGGGTCATATGACGTTGCTAAAAAGAACATTATTTTGTGTATTTGGTGTAATGCAATGTGTTTATGCGGTTTAAGGTTAAAAAAACACATTATTTTCCACATACTGTACATTATTGTTGCCCCTCTATGCCCCGCCTTTCTGAAATGTGATGATTTTTACAAAGCTCATCGTTCTGAGAAGCGAGACATGCTCTGATTGGCCAGCTATCCAGTGCATTGTGATTGGCTGAATACATCAAGCGTGAGATGGAAATGTTACGCTCCTTACCGTATTGTGATGCCGTGTCCCGGCACGACGACACAAAAACAATAAAACCCATTATAAACAAGGCATTTGTTGCATCCAGTGGGGACATAATTACTGATTATAATGACTTATACTGTCTTTTTACGCGTCGCGTTGCATCGTCAGGTCATGACATAATATTATGCAAGGAACAATGTGAAAAATCTTCAGTTTGTGTGAAAAGGAATAGTAGTTGGTGGTGATGTTTTACTGCCACTAGTTAAGCTGGGAACTGTGAATTGTGAATTGTTCAGAATTTTTCAGTGAGCCTATGTTGAATTAAAATAAAATGTAGATTTAGCAAGCCAAATGGTCTCTTGCTAGTGCAAGGTAATTGTGTCAAAAATCATTATCATGGATTAGCAAGGGGGAGAACACTGCTCAAGAAGATTGGATTATCCGAAAAAGCTCTGTGAGTTAAAATCAAAAAGTGTTGCATTTTTGTTCATTTTCAATGTGGTACAGGGTGAAAGTGCTGTATCAAAACTTGTGTAAGTGCTGAATCAAAAATTCAATTAAACATGTGAAGCCATGCAGGACTTCTACCTTCCATGTTTAAACATATCACACAAAATGTGATGATATCGCAAACAGTTTGTGCTCAACCTAGTCAAATGTGCAAATAACAAATATTTGTGCTCATGTGTTATTCATAGTTCCTGACATGTATTTACTGCATATTGTATGAAAGACTATACGGTAAGAAACTAGTCTTTTTTCTGATACTAGAATGGAAAAGAATCTGCAAATGACAAAATGTTAGCAATCAGGGTCTCATCTCTATTTTTCAGTCTTCATGTTCGAATGTTCAGGTTTAACACAATTCCTCTAATATTCTGTGACCGTGGATAATCCATTCAAACGAGTAACTTTGATGTTATGTTTAAGATTTACAGTTGTTTCATTTTCTCATCCAACTTGTCAAGTAAATGCTCTCAAATCAAATGCAAATGTGAATATTTCAAATAATAGCCCATTACATTCACAAGTCCATTTGAAAGGGAGAAGAAGGGAAACATAACTAGAGAATGCATATGGCAAAAATTAAAATATGATTTTTAAATGTCCATCTCAAATGGACTTTTCTCTAGAGAAGTAAGAGTGAAAATACAGGTATTCAGTTGGAGAATAAATGTCATTACGAGAGTAGGATTTATTACCTATGCTCTCTCTGTTCCTTCCACTCCTTTAAAACATTGCCTTCTAAGGGAAAATTCACTCTCACACTGCAGCGCTTTGAGAAGATTCAGTTGGTTTCTCAACTGTACCAATGTTCAAGAGCAAAGGTGAGGACAGGCTCTAATCACAATACTTATTTTAAAACATCTCAGCATTACAATGTGCAGGATATGATCCGCTCCACAAGGTGTGAAATCGAGAGTACTCGCTTCCAGGCTGAATATGAGAGGGAAAAAAGGTCTGCTGGGAGGTCTTAGCATGTTAATAGAAATAACACCATTTAAATATAGCCTGTTGCAGCAATGTAACTTTTATAGCAAGGCTGAATGTTAATGAGGTGTCAAAGTTTATAAATATCTTTTTTTTTTTTTTTTTTTTGCTCTGCAAATAAGGGGGCGGGCAAAAATAAATAAAGAAGAACAAGCCGTTGTAACTAAACAGTTACATTACTAAACAGTCTTCCGATAGTCTGTTAATACACCCTAAACAGCATACATACATCTAAACAGTAAGTATCATAGCACATACAGTTACTGAAGAACCAGACCAAGAACTAAAAAAATTAAACATTTTTGATTACAGGATCCCATGCATTGTTCAATGATTGGTTAGTGGTTTAAAATCCTTCAAAAACTTCATATTAGACTTGAATCAAAACATATTTCTCCCATCTCACGGTTAGTGCGACTGACAGTGGAGATCCAATATAACCACATGAGTTATAGAAATTGATTTTTTAGAATGAAGTTACATCTTTTAACTTCAACATCTATCACAGCTGGCTAAATCTCTAGAGGTCCCACAAAATCCAATAAACCTTATAGAGACTTTTTTTACTGGTGTGACAGAACTTTACAGGAGCCCATAACAATGAGAAATAAGATGATCATGGTAGTATGATCATGTAGAGAATACGGTTTAATAATCATAATATCATAAAAGCATAATGAAGCAATTCTTAGTTGTAAAGTCCTAATGAAGCTTAAGTCATTATGGAGCAATGATTTTGGAACCAATCGTTAAAGCCAATAAACACTGAACAGCAAAAACAAACAAACAGAAAGTATACTTCAATTATACTGCATCAAATTGTCTGCTAATAGCACTAGGTTGATAGGACAATGCTCAAGGCATATTAAGAATGAGCAAGCGTTATGGGCTCTGGAAAATGGTAGAGGAGTGGTTGCCCAGGAAACGGCTTATGCAGCAAATCTGAAGGTTAATAAACTAAGGGCTGGGCATGGTGAAAATGCTCACTCCGGAGAGAGGGAATTATATGGAATGAGATCTGATCCGAATGCGTGACCACCCTTGAGAAATTGACTTTGGCTATTGGTTAGGTCCTATTTACACAGCCGGCATAGAGGGAAGCGCATTTATCAGGCTGATCTGTCAGCAGGCACACAATGGCTGTCTTTTTTCATGTGAATTCACAGGAAAAAGAACGAGCATGAATTTTTTACATAGTTCAAGGATATTTATTGCAGAACACAACTTTTTATTAAAAAAAGAGAGAAAAAAAGAGAGTTTGATAACCTCCCTCCCTAGTCCACCCAGACCATTTATGGAAACTTGGCTGCAAATGTGGCTCGTTCATAAACCAGCATGGTTATGGCATCACAAGTACAAATCATAATATGGAGTTAAGTTATCAAAAAAACTATTCTGTATCTATATATTTCTTAAAGGTACAGTACAGCCTTTTAACATTTAAAAAAATAGGATAAAAATATATTATCCATACCATAAGCCGATGGCAATGTTATTTTATTCACAACCAAATGGCATTTAGTTTTTGTTGCACAAAAGAAATGCACAAATGGGTAATCAGTGTAATCTTTTGCATCTAATCTACCTCTAAAGGGTGCAGATTAGATTATTTATATATGAACCTAAAAATTACAGTACTTCAGATACACGCCTGACACCAGTCACATTTATCACACATGAAATAAATGTTTTGAGCTTGGAAAATATGAAAACTATGGAAAACTAATACATTATATGTAGAAATTACATGCAACAGTATGTATTTGGTCGCAGTAGCTTGCATTAGTATGCTTGCACTGGCGCGTTCCACACCACTTCTTGTGTGCTTGAAAAACAACAGTATACTGCAATAAAAGTGTGCTGCCTGTTACATATTGTGTAAAAGTGCTTTATGGATTAGAGATAAACTAAATTATAACTGATATTATTGAAACCTTGATTAACATTATACAATGACATCACAGCAAAAATAGTTATTCTTTGGAGGGGCACTGTCCTAACCAGGATCCTTTTCTTGGTGCAAAAGAAAGGAGAAAACAGGACCCAGGACCACATATAAAAGCTTTATTGCTCCAGCTATCCTTAGGGAGAGTTTTATAATGTTAATGTGTTCAGTGGCTTGCGCTTTTCCAGCCCTGATATATTGTTGTTATTACGTTTCCATTTGTATCTGGAACGGTTGAGCAGTGGGCTTAGTGGTCCTGAGTGTGATCTTACTCGTCCACATCTCATACAACACCTCACAGCAACCATCCAATCAGCTATTTTCGGTTACCCAGCCACAGAATAGCCAATATCATAAGTTAAGATCAATTATACCTCCGCCAATAACACTACCCACAAGGCAAGCTGTGACCATACAAGCAATTTGTCTGAAAGTGGTAATATGATTCATTATGAAAGGTACATGAGGCTAACTTCTTATTTTATGTAAACCTTGGCAAATTCATCTAACACCCCACAAAGAGAAGGTATTTCTGCATATATGAGGGAGGGAGGGAGGGGAGGACAAACAGTGTAGCTCATATCCCAGTGCCATTGCTGTCATCTGCCTAAATTTAGATGAATTACTTCAGGGCCCTGCAAATTCACACAACATTGGAGGAAATGTGATTTACACAGGAAGCACACCTGATTCCTTATGAGCAAAATCGACAAAGTTGTCTGTTATACCTTCATTTCCCTCTTCCTTCTACTTTTATAGGACTAAATGTAATGTCGCTTTCAATCTATATCATTAGTGTGGCTATAAATCACTGTGTTTAATGATCCTGCAGGATGGAAAGAAACAATACCCTTATGAAAAAGGAGTTTATTCAAGTGTGCTATTAGTATACTTCTTTTAAACTGAAAATAAATAAAAATACTTTTAGTCTACTTTTTACATACTTCTCAGAAATGGGCTTTATGTACTTCTCAGAAATATACTTAAAATTACATTTAAGTATACTTGACTTATACTTAGAAAAAGTCTAAATATATTTGAGCAATACTTTTGCATTACATTGTTATATGGTAGGGAGCGCTAGTACACATCTTCTGTACAGAATTTCCAAAAACAAAACAAGTGAAGAAGAAACCAAAACAACAGATGCTTCCATGTGTTAAAACAACATCAAAACGGTGTAACGTTATGGAATAAAATGTCGACCAATGAAGAGGTAATAATGACTGTCAAGCTTTGGGGTGTTGATCGACTCCATCTACGTTTTGATTATCATTCTGAATCCAATTCATAGTCTTTTTTCAGCTTTTTGTTCAAAATGTTGTTTATTTCTTTATTTTTTATTTATGAAACTTACCCACATTTAAGTGTTTAAAAAATGAATGAATGAAACTAGAATAAAATGTTTTTGTTTACAAGCAGATACCCTGTTCTTTCTTTTGATGTTTTGTATGTTCAGATATTCATACAACAAAATATATACAAATTAATACCTAAATAGGGACATAGTAGTATACTTAAAGTATGATGTAAAGTTCACTTAAAGAAAACTTACGAGTATACTTGCAGTATAAAACTACTAAACTAGTAGTTTACTGAGACTATACTTCAAAGTGTACTAAACATGCTACTACAAGTATTTAATTAGTAAACTATCAGTATACCTATAACTTCACTTTTAGTATAGTTGCAGTACAAGCTAAAAACTTTGATGTAAACTAGTTGTGTACTCAAAGTTTACTACTGTTATACATAAAGTATACTTAAAAGTATACTTTTATATACTATAAAGTGGGCCAGTTTAGTCCCAAGGAGTATTGAAATAGTACACTTACAAGTATACTACTAATGCATTGATATTTGTATACTAGTTACATAAAGTATACTTAAAAAAATAAACTTGAAGTATACTACTTTTTGGTAAGGGTAAGCAGCAGCACAGAAGTGGAACCATCATTTCCTGTACAGCTTGACTCATGCATGCCATACCAACCCTGTCTTTCTTTCAAACATCTTGTTGTAATCCAAACACCTGCTCAAACCACCATAAACACAGATAAAACAGAATGAGATGCATTTTAACGAAGGACTTTCACAACCTCATTGTATCTGCTCACGGACAGCAGATGTCTGCTTGACGTGAACGGCCTTCAAATAGTCCAAAAGGAAAGGTTGTTCAGAGGAGCACAGTGATCTGGAGCCGGAACTATCAGTTCCTTTTGGCAGAAAGCTTGCAGCAGAGAATGAAGCGCTTAGAGCGCTTCCAAAGTATGGGAAACTAAAAAGCCAAAATACTGGAAAAATGGCTGAGGATGTGTGAAGACCAGAAGGCTGTCTGGAAACATGGCGTTTATGTGTGATGTCCTACTTTAGATTCTTCCGGGAAAAGCGAACAGCTGTACATGCACATATGAGAGAGACGGTTTGTCAACATGTCAATGAGAAAAATGTTTCCTCTGTCTTCCAAGCAGACGTGTTAACTCCTTAGCATAACACCAAACACAAATAATTGTGAAGACAAAGGCTTATATTCAATCAATCAATCTTTCTATAGAGTTTTTATATAGAGCTGACTAAATAGCATAAATCTCACTATGCCTGTCCAGAAGAGTCACAGATGATACTAAAAGAGGAAGTCCATGGAGACATCAGGGAGGTGAGGGTGACTGGCCCTCAGGATTGGGTTCATGTCACTACAGTAATAATTATGAACCTGTTCACTCATGGACAACCAGATTCTTCATTTTGTTGTATGCATATATACACATGTATAGTTAGGGGAAAGATAAAGGATATAAAAGACTAAAGATGAAAAAATCGAAGTAACACATAATATGTGCATTAACTAATCAGATTATTCACAGTTAATCAGGTATTTATCAATATTTGCTGGGGAAAGCCCCCTAATGAAGATCATTCAAAGCGACATTGTGACAGCCAAATAAACAATTCAACAGACATAAAAAATAGATTTAGTAGGGGCAGGGAAATAGAAATGAAATAAAGAATTAAATTGTTTATGTATTAACACTTAAATGCAGTATAAAAAATGTATTAAATGTATGACAATCCTAAAAGTAACACTTTCAAAATGTTATAGTTAAACTGAAGATTAAAGACAAAGAAAGAAAGAAAGAAAGAAAGAAAGAAAGAAAGAAAGAAAAAGGGTCTAGTCTTATTTTATAAGGAATCAAACAAGTAAGTGTTTGTAGAAAGCCAGTCAACCCTTTTTTTTTTTTTTTTTTTTTTAGCAACTTCATCTTCATGGTTCAAAACACTGGCCCATTGGGCTCCTGTAAACCAATGGTAAAGATTTTTCTTTTCTTTTTTTCTTTCTTTTTTTTTTTTTTCTATTCTACACCACCTGCAAAGCTGCACAATAATGGTTGTGAATTCCCTATTTTCTACATAAACAGTAGTTAGTATCTACAATGCACTTGAAATATGTTTTCTGTCTAAAATCCCATTAAATGGAGAATGGGTTCAGACTGTGAACTTTACAAACAGAAGCACAGATTCCAGCTCTCTCTGTGTGATTGGGTGGAAAGCTGCTCTGGTTGCCATGGTAATGGTGTGAGCGAGGGATGGGAACGCAGGTGTCAGTGAAGGATTTAAAGGCACATTTTACTGCATGCAGCAGATGCAGAAATAATGTCGAGCATTGAAAGCTATGGGCTGTAGCGGCATGGAATACTGTGCATGCTTAATATGGACATGCTGCTTGGACAATAAAGATATAGTTCTGCAGCAGAGAGCCAGGGGATCACACACTAAATGTTTTTGGGACTAAGCTAGCATTTCCTGTATAAAAATAATAAAAAAACCAAAGGTCTATAAATGTTATACCATTTTCCTCCATTATCCCATTGAGACTGAAATACATCACATAGGTGAAGACAGTGTACAAGATAGACTGACACTACTGAGCTGTCTTGTTATAAAAACTAAAACATTGAAACATATTTGCTGTTGTGGTTATAAATAATTAGCTGCTAAATATATTTATGGTAACAAACAATACAATCAGGATTTATGCCTTATCCTAGCTTCTATTTTAAGTTTGATTATTCCTAATTAAAATTCAAAACTACTGCAAGCTAAGTGAGCACATGTATTTTAATCAGTGAATCAGGCATTGAAACTATGTAGTTTATACTTAGTCACAGCTGCAACAAGTAGGACAAAAAACAGAGTAAACTGCTAAATAATGTAAATTGCTCTATCTTAGGTGTATAGTATATATTAGTAACAATAATATCCATAAAATGCACTTAAAGGACCCCAATACCCACAACACAAATTTTGCATGATGGCCACAATTATTCAGATTTTCTTCATCTTTGATAATATATCTTATAGAGGCAAAGTAAATCATTCAGAGCACTATGGGATGTGAAGAGAGGGCAGAGCCATGTGCAAAGCCTACAGCGAATATAACAGCCTGCTGTTAAAGGGCACAGAGGTCTATGACTTCCCCAGGCCACTTCTCTCCACACTCTCTCTCTCTTCTCGTTCATTGCCTTTTCTCATTCCACAAAAGCATGTGTGGCACATTAGCAACATTACTCAAGCAGATGGAGAGCAAAACCTGTGCTTCGTTACCTGCGACTGATATGGTCCTATAACATACACAACGATACGTTGATTCATTAAAAGCCAGATGCACAGGGTCAAGAATATTTCACATCTTCTGTGAAAGAAGACAGTGGAAAAGTGATGAAATCTAATAAGGAGACATGCATGTGCAAATCATGCATACTTGTGGGTCCTTTTCATATTTTTTTTCTAATTGTTATGTTTCAAACAAAACATTTTAAATATTAAGAATAACCAAAATTTTGTTTTAATTGGTAAGTGTTTTACAGACTTTTCCAGTGTCCAGTTTTTTTTTTTTTTTTCTCATTTTCCTTCTTCCAAATCCAACTCCTTAATGACATAATCATCCTCCTGGAAATGACGTCATTTTTAGTGGACGATACAACAGCTTAAGAATCATTAGCAATAATTTTTGTTCTCCATTCCTTACATGAACGTGTACTTAAACAACGCAGGCAGCATGTGAATATAAACAGCACTATTATTGCAATTCATTCTTATTGTCTGAGCTTGACCAGAGCACATTTCTGAAAGTATGATATACACATTTATAAAAAATACTTCCTTAAATCACACACAGTAATGCACAATATTGTGCTCTGATCTCACTGTGACGTGACTTCTGCTCCAGGATGTCTGGTCCTGATGGTACAGTACGCAGAACCTGATTTTACCAAGTGTGACATGTTCCTGGATCAACATCTTTGTTGACCCTGGAACAACATTGTGATTAACCAATCAGATTTGAAGAACCATTTTATAGTTTTTGTGAAATTTAGGCTTACAATCAGTGTTTGGTGCTTGTACATCAGTGTCATTCATCTATCATTTCTTCTGATTTTAGGGATTACTCATGGTTAAGGTTAGGTTTAGGTGTAGGGATATGGTCAAGACTAAATTTTTGGATTAAAATGTTGTTCCAGGGTCAACAAAATATGTTGACCTAGAAACACATCTAACTCAGCAAAATCAGGACGTGCGTACAGTACACTCTGAGATGAAGATACCAGGGGGAAAAAACAATCCAGTATTGGATTCAGTAGGAAATCAATAGCACAGTATCCTGTTGTTCGGCAAATTGCATTTTATCTATATTATGCTGTTCCAGGTTCTATGTCTGCCAGTTGTAAAATGAGCACACATCCTTCAGCTTTGTGACAATTACAAAAAAAAATATATATATATTTTAACTGGGATCTACAGGTGAAGTAAAGTTCAGCATTGATTAATCAAGCTGTGTGGTTCAGACATCACATCAAGTCCAAACAGCAGTGATTCATTTCGACATGAGGAAGAGCCGCCTCTGCTCAAACAGAGTGTCAACAAGATCCCCCGCAGAGATGCCACATCGTTCAGCATGTCTTGCAGCATTAGAGCTAAACTGAAGGTGTTTCCTGAAAGTGCAGAGAGAGTCAGGTCTCCCGTTTAAAACGTGGAATTGCACTGATCCTTAACACCTGCAGTAGCACATTTCTGTGTTCTCTTTACACCACCACCTCACACACAGATTTCATTTACACTGAATACAGAAACCAAGGAAATTACAACTAAATATAGTACTTTTGTAATACCAGACCTTAACACTTCAGTTAGCCATGCTGTCTGTAGCAGCAATGAGGAATTTACTGTATAATTACATAAAATACAAGCAATATACTATTACTAATTGTATAAATATAAATACTGTATCTCACACATTAAACATATTAAATATCAAATTATTATTATTTAATTATAATTAATCATTTTTCACACAAAAATGAAAATTACCCCATGATTTATTCACCCTCAACCCTACGCCTACATCCTACGTCATTCACTGGAACGCCACTCCCTTGTGAACACAAGTATGACAGTTAATGGAAGCTAGAGATTATGGTTTATAAACACATCAGTTCACTTCAGAAGGCCTTTATTAACCCCCTGGAGCTGTGTGGAGTAGGCCTACTTTTTATAATGGATGAATGCACTTTTTTGGGCTTCAGATCTCAACCACCATTCACTGCCATTATAAAGCTGGGAAGAATCAGGGCATTTTTAATATAACTTCGACTGTATTCGTCTGAAAGAAGACGAATATATACACCTAGGATATCTTTGACTGCTAAAGTAAAATATGCCATGCACTCACATACGAGGCAGGCTATATTAACATTACTCACAACTCAAGTCTTTGAGAAAAAGTCTAAAGATATAAGAATAATAAAACTGACCTCAACTTTAAAGAAATCCACTTGGGCAAAGTCACAGGGACTTCATAAAAAACAGCCTCTCTCAAAAAGGCCCAGCTATACTTTTATCTTTCCTGGAGTCCTGGCCAACCATTTGGGGTTCAGAAGTAGTCAACCCTCCTTTTGAATCACAACTATGCTAGTGCCACAGTACAAAACAGAGAGAAGACAACGAGCCAAGAATTAATCAATAATGACTGCGCAAGATCTGCTAAAAGTGTGCACAGATCAACTGCTTCATTTTGCCTTGCAGTGCAATGAATAGTAGATGGAATTCTGACTCATTCTGATTCATATGGTGTCCTTGAGATGTGAGCATTTCCACAGTTTTGAAAGTGAATGGCTTTGATGAGAGTTTTTATTTATTCATCTACAATTCTGTTTTTCTATCCTAAATGGTTTGAACCCTCTAGGCTGTTTGGATTCCATTTTTTTCCCTCCTCATCTTCCTACGTCTGGGCTTTCTCCCTCAGGACAGCATATTGAGGTGTTGGAGGGTGGACAGGAGAAGGAAACGACGTGACATTTCATGGTGGTGTCCTCCTGGAAGAGCTTAGAGGAAAGCTTCTGCAGATATGACAGCAGTTGTCATGTTCGGTCTCTGTTGGTGGCACAGGGAGGTAATTTTGCCTCACCTCCCCAACTACCTGCTGCCATTTCAGACAAGCCTCCTAATCACCTCTTCCTCCTTATCGTTCTCCTCTTCCTCAGGCACAGAACAGAAAGTAAAGCAACTGTCTGGACTCTTCTTTAAAATGACTGACAAGTTGGGAACACAGAGAAACCACTCTAGAGAGAGGATATAAGAGCACATTAGCTCTGTTTTAAAATAGTGAGCTCCCCACTGCATACTATTCTCATGAACGCTCATAAGTGACAGTTTGCTGTCTGTGTTAAAGGTTATTTAGGTGGTGCATGGAGTTGTGTACATGTATGAAGAATGGTCCAATTTATTTTAACAGAGTTTGACACTAAGGATCCTGAAAGACTATTCATTCCAACATTAAGTCTCAGAACATATCAAGTCCAATCTTCACATGCAATTTATCCATTTAGACCAATGTGTGAAAAACAGCATACGGGCTGAATGAATATGCAATTTCACTCTCTGACAGTAGGTGGTGCTTATAAAAACAAACCCTGAAATACAGCGGTTACCCTTGTTACTAAAGAGAAGAAAGTAAGTCAAGCGGTATTTAAATGTTTTCAAACAGTTGTTTAGATTTTTAGATTTTTGTATTTGCTATTTATCAAATAAAACCACAGCTGGTTCCACATTCCTCCTTTGCTATTTGCTGTTGCTTAGCAAGATAGCCTGATTGTGATCACCACCCATAAAAAAATGTTGCAACGATGGCATGTAAGTGTTTGTGTCAGTCTGAATTAACAGCCGTTCATTCAAATTAAAATGTTTATAACACCAAATTTTCACACCGAATAAGCAACCGTGTTACATATGCAGCAATTTCAAGTGTCATACAACTAGCATTCCAAATGGAAGAAAATCTATTTCAATAGAGACTGATGTTAGCATGTTGCAAACCTGAAGGCTTGATACTTCACTAAGCTTAAACACAAATAGCACACAAAAATATTGAGTAAAGACAAGTTTTGGAACAGAGCATTTCAATCCTGCCCTTTTTCACAAAACAACCAATCCAATGTGGGAAACACAAAAAGGTCACAGACAAACATTTGTTTCTGAAGCAGCATAACAGCTGGAACTCTGTTCCTATAAAACATGGTGTTCTGGGTCACTCTGAACGGAGATATGTCTCTTCAGAGTGCCATTTACATGTGTTATTTCCCTAGTACGTTCTTTACTGGTTTTATTGAGCTGTATGTCTCTGCCCATCTATATAGTCCATATCTCAACCTGCACAGCATTCATAACTACTACACACATTAAAAAGACACTTATAAGAGCAGTATTTTCACACTGGTGCAGTGCTAATTAAAATGTCAATAGTTTTTCAAAAATGTCTGTCCATGCATGAGGGTATGTTCATCAGCTTCCAATGTAAGGAGCTCTCAGGGGTTCTTCTACACTGTGGCTTCCATCATACTAGCTGATAAATGGCATTTACAAACCTCTCAATTAAGACTCAGGCTTGTAAAAGGTCACATGGAATTGAATAGCAGGTCAGCCTAGATATTAACATATTAAACCAGGAGTGAGTGAAATGTCAGCGATCAGTCACCGCAAAACAGAAAATTTCTGTTCTTGAATCAAAACATCAGGGTGACTACACACAGTCATACTGGGAGTCTTTGAATGCTCTCTTCAGGGTTAGACTCAACACACTGGAAAGAGTCACTACTATTAAACAGAATGACACTAAGTAGGCAGTACAAGGACTCTCTCAGTATATAGCCAATGATATGATCAACGCTCCATGAAGCAGCAATGGGCGCAGCTCTTAGCATGCACTCCACTTACCTATTTATACTTATCTGTACTGGCATTTTTACTGGATTGCACCTACTCTAAGTTCCACTCGCCCATTTCAT
Organism: Spinibarbus caldwelli; assembly: GCA_039654775.1. NCBI lineage: Eukaryota > Metazoa > Chordata > Actinopteri > Cypriniformes > Cyprinidae > Spinibarbus > Spinibarbus caldwelli. The sequence continues at coordinate 15,261,107 of CM077242.1, forward strand.
TGAAAATGATTTCTGTTCAAGCAGGTAATTGTTTCCAAGGTGCTCTCTGTGCTATACGTCTCTCCTGCCGCCGGCAGCCCCATTCCACTTTTCCTACTATCTGCCTACTGATGAGGCTCTTCACATGCAGCATGGTTATTTAAAAACATGCCTTCAGATGCACACTGGGTAGCTAGTTCGCTAAAGAGTGAACTGTAACGATATGGGAAGTGAACCTGCGTCTTTGTGATTTCATAAACATTTTAGGCTTTTACGTTGTTAATTAATTTATTTATTTTTTAAATATGTCTGATATGTGTTAATTGTTTTAGTTCATAGTGTTAATTGTGATATGTAAATACAGACATTCTCTTGGTTCTTTTGGTCCAGACCAAAAAAGAAAATTACATATTTGTACATAGAGTGGTATTTTTTATCAGTTTATAACTCACAAATAACTCATAAAATGTGTGAAGGAGTCAAAACAGTTGCAAATCTGTTGCAAGCTCCAAACATAGCTCCTCTGACAAGAAGAACTTGGTATGCTTGAACATTTTGTCCTTTTTAGGATCATAACTTGTGACATCACACCCTGTTTTTGGTTGGGTCGGTGTTGCATTCAATTGTACAGGAGTTTGTTTGGAAGTGGACCGAGACTCCCTGAAAAGGTGGGTCTTTGTCCACTTGTTTGGTGCACACCAAGGTTTGGATGGTAGCGCTCACACTTACTCAAATTAACTGCAGTAACAGAGCAATCACACCAGAGTTCATTTTAATCTAACCAAACTGCCATATATATGTTAAGATGTTCAGAAAATACATTACAGTTTATATGTAGATCCTTGACTGTTGGCTATCCCTGCATACTTTATTTTTGTACCTTTGAACAAAAAAGAACATTATTAATCCACAGCTTTGATCATGTAAATGTATTTTGTCCTATTCATCATGCATGTAATTGTATAATAATCACTGTAATAATATTTGAAAAGCTGCCTTGTCTTGCGTGAAGATGCCAGCAACAATTTAAACAAAGATGGATGGTTCACTTCCGTTATCACCAACCTAACGATTCAGGCTACATTTATACCGCAGACATGACTGAGATGTGTTTCCTCCTCATAGATCTGCTCTTTCAACATATCAGCCTTGTGAGGTCTCTATAATCTAATGACATCATCAATCACCATTACTTCCAACTCAAGGCAAAGACTCTGTGCTTCATTGAACTAGTGCTTCAAGGCTTCCTATAAACACAAATTAAACTACACAAGTCAGACATCTGCAGAACTGTCCATACACACTCCAACCTCACGTCTTGTATGTACTCATTTTTACATTTAAATTACCATTATAACACTCACTTGAAGTTAATCTTTTAAAGACTAATAATTTAAAATTGTTAAATGTAATCTCAGAACTGATATCTAGTTTTTATACCATAGATTATAATGTTGTAATGCATAAATTCAATTTAATATTGTCCATTTCATTGTTAACTAAAACTATTAAAATTAGTTTTGGGTCAAAAAAAATAAAATAAATAAATAAATAAATAAAAAAATAAAATAAAATAAAATAAAAATGCCTAAAACAAAAAACTGAAATAAAACTAAATTAAACATACATAGAAATATAAAAAATTGAAAAACTAAAATTACTAAAACTTTAACATTAAAATGAAAATATTAAAATAAAAGTGAATTCAAAATATTAATAAATACTATAATAATAATAATATATAAATTATAATAAAATAATTCTTGCCCATATATCAATTATCTGCCAAAACATACAATTACTGGTTTATTGGTATGAGCAATTTTTTTTTTTTTTTTTTTTAAATGGGTGCATCCAGTTAAACAATTTTTTTCCTATCCCATTTGAATAAACAGCCAAGCATTCAGAATCCCCATCACACACACTCTCCAATCAGTTCTACATCCTGCATCTCCACATGGATTTACAACCATAGTAAAGAAACTTATTATGGCTCAGAAAATAATAGGTAATAAAAGTTAGCAAACTTTATGTAAAGACACTGATGGAACACCTGGTACTTTGGTGCATGTGTGTCTGATGCTGTATAAATCAAATGCTGGAAAGCACAGTGAGCATGAGACAGCAATTACAGAGCATGCAGAGAAAGGCTGCAGGATGCCTCATGCACACACACACACACACACACACACACACACACACACACACTATACCGTACAAGTCTGTATTTGAACCACCTAGCTGGCATGTTGACAGTGTGGCCAAAAGCCAATCACATTATCAGTGAATTATCTCTTTATGAAACAGCTGTGCTAGCAGACGCCCTCCACTAACCTGGGTGATAACTGCATTTAGGTTTCAAACACACTCTTTCATCTGCAGTCACATCCCCAGTGGTCTTATTCTCTCATCTGACACTTAGCTGCAGTCCCTGTTCACCCCTCTAAATCAGAGAGAAATGTACAAGACAAACTGTCACAACAGGGTGTGTGCAAGAGATAAATTCATTATTTATGCACTACTGTTGACTTCCAAACACTTCCTGGGGCAATTCCATTGCAATATTTCCCACGAGTGTGTGTGTTTATGTCTGTAAGAGAGAGAAAGTAAGAGCATGTTACGACTTTTGTCAATGCACATGGGTGTGTATGTTTGGAAAGAGAGAGAGAGAGAGAGAGAGAGAGAGAGAGAGCGAGAGAGAAAGCCTTAGGCTTTGACCCTGTGATAGACAGTGTGGGTAATGAGGGCTGATGTATGTTGCGGGGTATTTTTTAATTAGGAACATTTGGATATTTTAGCCACTCACAGAAATATTTTAAAATATATTTTAATACTGGGTACATATCTATGAAAGACCATTTCTGCCACAGAGAAAAAATAAAACAGGTAATTGTGAGATAATTTCTTTTAAAATCAACTCACATTAGGAGATATCAAGTCAAAATTTAGAGATACAAATTCAGAATTATGGAATAAAAAGACAAGTGAGTTACGAGAAATAGTTGTAATATTAACTATGAAGTCACAATATTGAGACATAAAACAATAAATAAGAAAAATAGTCACAACTGTGAGATATAAATTCACATTTATGAGAAAAAGGTGTAATAAAACAATTAAAAAAAGTGCAGTTGTTCGATATAAAGTTAGATGTACAACAAACAAAATTATCTTTAAAAAATTACCTTTTTTCACTCTGAGGCAGAAACTGATTTTCCAGCATTGCACATTTAAAGTTGCGATGGTTGTTGCAGTCGATTGTAAGAAAGTGGAGGGGTTTACAGAGACTACGTGTTCAAAATCCAGCATATATCACCAGAGATATATCTGTTGTTTCATTAAAAAAATAAAAAAATAATAAAAAAATAAAAATAAAAATTACATTTCTAGTAAATTTCACAAGTAATTACAAAGAAACAGCAAGAAACGCATTGAATAAAATGTGGAAACATTTTGAAGTAAAAAGACTGAAATGGTATTCCCTTATAAAATATGCTCCAATAATCTTTATTTACAACCTCAAAAATCACTTTTACAGTGTAAAATATTATTGACAAAATATGTGCATTTGTAATCACACATTGTCATTTGAACACCCATGATTTAAGACTCACAAGTCTTAAGTACAACAGTTATGCCAGTTTGATTAAAAATTCAAATATCTTATTGTGAACGATTAATCCATGCATTAATTTTTTACAATAAGGTCAATAACATGCATTTAGAAAACGAATTTAGAAATTTAGAAAGAATATGTTTTCCTTTATGCTCTACTTTATCGTCCTTAGACATTAATATACAGTACATATCTTTTTCTGTAAAATATTCCTGAATCATGACTGGTTTGTAAAAACCAAATATTTGTTATTGTTTCCCCCCTCCATTCTAATTAAAAGTAGTGACCTTCAGATTGCAAGTCTGGGAATATAGACAGTGTGTTGCAGCATGTTCTTTGGCCCTTAATCCTGCTCTCCACGAGATCTCTGATGGATCTGGGGCACGCTGTCCCTTGCCCACTCTCAACCTGTTCCCAGAATGCACCAGGCCTGCTCCCCATCCATTCCCCATGAGATATAAGCTGTATATGCTCTTCCACTGACCCACAATGAATATTTGACAATGAAGCACAACTGATACGTTGGATAATTAGCAGCAAAATACAAACATATCAGATGTAAGAAATGGCACACTACAAATTTCCAGATTTGTACAGGATATCTACAGAACATATTCCCCTGTGAGAGCTCAACAGAGCATTTGTGAGCTTAATAGAAAAAGAAGGAAAATATGTGGGGTAATGCCGGTTGAGCAGCTGAGAAGAGCTGCAGGGCAACATTATGAACCTCTCACACTTGTCTGAGAAATCCAATGAACCAAATAGCATGACATTCCTGTATAACACAAATTTTACAGCACAATTTCCCAATAGCGAAACAGAGAGGGGGGTGCAAATGAACTTATAGGTTGTGTGTTTATGTGTGTGTGAGCTTCAGAGAATTTTACTAGGTCTCTTTTGTATTACCTATTATGCATTTTACAAGCAACCTCAGCACACGCTGTAAATTATTATGAGCATGTCTGACTGAGAGCGAGAAATGAGGCACACATTTTCTGTTACAATCATATTACTCAATTTTCCTCATTCAAAATTAATGTTGCATAGTTCACGACAATAATATGAAATAAAAACAAATGATGGGAAACAGACTGTCAGACACATCATCAGCTAGTCTCAGTATACAAAAAAGGATTATAACATTTATTTTGAACAATCTAGCCAATATTTAAGACTGATTAAGGTAACTGAAACAAGTATTGCATTGCGTTTCACCCACGTGCAGTTGAAAAATCAGAATTATTTCTAAGCATTTTATTTTTGGGAGAATATGTATAATCTAAAAAGTTAAATGCTTCACGCTGTGTTCAGGCTTCATAAGACAACTAAGTTTCCCGCAGCTTTGTCTGCAGTGAGAACAGAATATACTGGCACACTTACATATAAAAATACAACATGTACATTTAATAACAGCCAAAAACAGGCATAAAAAACAAGACAATAGCCTTTTAACATAAGCACTACCAAGATTGTCTGATTCTCATACTATACAGTTTAACACAGAAAAGTAGCTATTTTGGTCTGTCATACTTGACAAATCATCTCTGCAAAGATTACAGCAGAAAATGTATTTTAAATGCAAAATGTATTTTAAATGCTGAAGGTTTGTCATCAACATAATCAAATAAGCTGATTAAAAATGTCTTATGCTCACCAAGGCTCCATTTTTTCAACAAAAAATGCAGTAATATTGTGAAATATAAATTAAAATAATTATATTTTATATTTTAATAAATTAAAATGTCATTTATTGTGATGATGGCAAAGGGTAATTTTCAGTACTCCAGTATTTATTGATCTTTCAGAAATCATTCAAATTTGACCCTGGACCACAAAACCAGTCATAAGGGTCAATTTTTTTAAATTGAGATTTATACATCATCTGAAAGCTGAATAAATAAGCTTTCCATTGATGTTCGGATAGGACAATATTTGGCCGAGATATAACTCTGTGAAAATCTGGAATCTGATGGTGCAAAAAAAATCTAAATATTGAGAAAATCGCCAATAAAGTTGTCCAAATGAAGTTCTTTACAATGCATATTACTAATTAAAAATTAAGTTTTGATATATTTACGGTAGGAAATTTACAAAATATCTTCATGGAACATGATCTTTACTTAATATCCTAATGATTTTTGGAATAAAAGAAAAATCGATAATTTTGACCCATATAATGTATTGTTGGTTATTGCTACAAATATACCCGTGCTACTTAAGACTGGTTTTGTGGTCCAGGGTCACAAATATGCTCATCTGGTGCTCAAGAAGAGGTCTTTCTAAAACAGTTCAAAACTCAATATTTTTGTGGAAACCATTATACATTTTTAAAGGTTCTTTGATAAATAGAAATTTCAAAGCAATAAAAGGGTGGTTTTTTTTATTTATTTATTTATTTTTTTATTGCATGAAACACACACACACTTAAATATTTATTTACAAGTTATTTTATAATTATTAGTTATTTTATAATTAGTCCTCTGACGTGCATCAAAGTCGGAAAGCAAGTTCACTTATTTATCCTGCATCCGAAACTCACTACATTGAAAAGGCACTCTTTTATCATGTCTGCAAAAAAACCCAAAAAACACTGGTTCAGAGCAGAATCATGAGTCTGCTCAGTGTGGTTTGCTCACAGTGCTAACTTACTGAATTTCCTAAGAAAATGACAATTGGTCACAGTTTACTAATTACTACAGTATACTTGGCAGTACTGGTATATTGCATATTGCCAACTAGTTTTAAAAAGCAGGCATTAATCCACAACAAATGTCCAGTATATGCGCCATTGTTGTCACATAGCTTCATAATATTGCACTAATAATATTTAGGGCTTGGTAGAAGGTTAGAAGGTATATTTGCATAAAAACGTAAAATGTGTAAATGAAATACTTCAGGTAATTATTCCAGGCTCATTCACAGAAATTAAAAATCAAGTTGAGTGCATTGCATTGTGGGATATATATTATTCTATAGTATGTTCTGCTATATAGTGCACATTTTGGCAAACATAGCAGGCCATCTGTATACTCTATGCATATTGACAAATATACTGTACACTGCAGAATTCGTTAGACTATCAGTATGCTATTATGTCTTGAATCTACAGTATTGTTAAAATCAATAATTGTTTTATGCAAACAGAAAAAAAGCCCAGTTCACCTTCCTGTAAAACAAAATCCTGCTGTCTGAACAAAGTTTGTGTAATAAGTAAATGACTGTAAACAGGTCAAAGCTGTGCATTTGGTAGACCTTCCGGTGACCCATCTGTCTGTTCTTCTGTCCCCTCGCTCTGTCTCTCTCTTCCTTTCTCTGTGGTTTGCTCTAGGTTATCCCTCCCTCCCTCCCTCTGCGAGTCTAAACAGCGCTTCTGTAATGAGTGAATCACAGTTAACAGGCCGGAGCTCTGGGCCCTGTGGCCATTCCGGTGACCCTTCTTTTCTCCTGACCAATCAGCGTAATCCGTTGAGCTGTGATAGGGGTCAGATGCCCAGAGTAGCTGGCTTGGGGTCCTGGAGCAGGGCCTAAACCTCTCTCTGAGCATTTGGTAGGGCACAGCGTGGCCATATGTCTGCTCTGAATTTTGTGACCGCTGCTGGGCCTGGGAGCATCCAATGACAATATGTCTCAGAGGTCAGCATGAGTCACCTCACTGGATGATGTCATTATACCCTAGAAAGTTACACAGACTACCTAGTAAACACAGACCAGAGAGTACCTGCTAGAACTATTTATTATGCTGCACTTTAGTCTTTCTGGAAGGTAATTTCATCAGTTTATTAATTCTCATTTTATGTCCTGAACTTAACACACAACACTGATGAATTGCAAAAATGACCTAAAGTCTATATCTAATGTCACTCAGAATGTGCTTTGTTTCAACAATGTAGTGTATAGTTTTAAAAAGAGTAAAATACTAATAAAAACAAAAATAAAAAATACAAATATAAAATATACCAATAACAGCAAAGTGTTACTCAAATAAATGAATAAAAGCAAACTTTTTTCCCCTATAAAGTGTTATTTTTAGTAGGGAGTTACACTATGTAATGCTACATTTGTTCTTCAAGGATAGTGCCAAGATAAATACACAACAGTGATAATTTTCAAAAATGATCTAAAGTCTATGCCTAATGTCAGTTAGAATTGCCTTTGTTTGGACATGAGCTGATAAAAATGAATGTTCAGGTGGATATTCTGAATAAGAATACTGATTAAATGCCCATTCAGACCAAGAAAGATAACCATGAAGATAACTATAACAATAACTAAAGTGGTGGTCAAAATTATTAGAACACCAGTATTTTCACCAGCTAAAAAGTGGTTTTAAGTCAGTTATTTCTATATTTTGCTGTAGTGTGTCAGGAAATATCAGTTTACATTTCCAAACATTCATTTTGCCATTAATTGTAATAATCCAGTGAGATTTTTGTTTGCACAAGGAATCTGACAACAGTCAGTGCTCCACACAGAGATCTGATCTCATCATCATCCAGTCCGTCTGGAATAACATGAAGAAACAGAATAAATGGAGACAGACACAATCCAGAAGAACTCTGGCAACATCTCCAAGATGCTTCAAGAGTCCTACCTGGAAAGCGACCTGAAAAACTATGCACAAGTGCACCTAGGGCAAAAGCTGCTTTAAATGCAAAGGACGGTCACACCAAATGTTGATTTAATTTAGTTAATAGAAGTTAATTGATAAAGAAAATCTATTTATGACATTATTTTTGACAGCATCCAGCATCAAGTGCCTAAAACTCTTAACAATAGGCTACTATAGCTTTGCAGGTAGGTTTCTTGAAGCATCTTGGAGACGTTGCCACAGTTCTTCTGGATTTAGTCTGTCTCAGTTTGTTCTGTTTCTTCATGTCATTCCACACAGACTGGATGATGATGAGATCAGATCTCTGTGTGAAAAGGTCTCTGGTGTGAAAAGGCCTTGGTATTTTCCAGCTATTTTATTCATAGAGAAACCAGAATCATTGGCTTAAACTGATTATAGCAATCAGGTTAAATATTTAAAGAGGTAATATGACGATGCTAAAAATAGCATTAATTTGTGTACTTGGTGTAATGCAATGTGTTTACGTGGTTTAAGGTTCAAAAAACACATTTTCCACATACCGTACATTATTTTTGCTCCTCCCTGCCCCACCTACAAAGCTCATCATTCTGAAAAGCAAGTTGTACTCTGATTGGCCAGCTATCCAGTGCGTTGTGATTGGCCAAATACCTCAAGCGTGTGACAGAAATGTTACGTCCCTTACCATATTTGGAAACACACAGTATCTTCACGACATGGCAGCGGCAGAAACAATACAGTGAGAATATAAGTTATGCCTTCTTTCTTTGCTTAAACATTTGGGCGGTGTTATGCAAATCGTCCAACACAGTGATGTATATATGTGGGGGCATGTTTAAATGAGGCTTTTTCAGAAGGTGTGGACGAGCCTTAACTTTTATAAAGAATATCTCTTTGGGTTTGAGACTTTAGTTTTTGCAACTTTACAGATCTTATATATGCACGAACAGCTTGTAACACTCCAAAGACAAAGGGAAACTTGAAATCGCATCATATGACCCCTTTAAATGAGCATACATAACTGGAATATGATTAAATTCTGATTAAATTCAAAATATTCATGTGCTTGTAAACACAGTAAATGATGTGTTCATCCTCTGATTTTAAACGCACTTTATACAGCTGCCTCCAAAATCTAATCTCACCAAGCTGCTTTGATGCTACAGGAACAGACACAGCACATGGAGGGGCATGTGTGCATTATACAAAACACATGTACACCAACTGCACAAATGAAGAAAACACATCCGCTGACGCAATTAGAAACATGAGCCTTTACAAATGCCAATGCAAAGCATGACAAAAAATAAATAAATAAAAAATAAAAATTTAAATTCAAAAAAATAAAAAGATACAAGGCAAATGCTAAGAACACATAGTTTTGGACCGCCCCAATTTATTTACATCTTGATTATTCCAGACAGTGTTGTAACAAGTTATGTGTGTTATTATTCTCAGATCATCATGGCAGTTATTTGAGTAAGCCAATTCTCAAATAACTGCTATGGTGACTTTTATTCTACCCACTTAAATGATATAAATACTTGTGCTGTCCAATCTATAAAGACTGTGTCTGTTCCCCGAACAGTGAGGCCAAAATATAAATTTAATGCAGGATCTAGAAATAATCTGATCGTGATTAATCCAGAAAATGCAAAATAAATGAACAAAAACAAATTTTAAAGTTTGGGCTCCTAAACATTAGATCACTCGCACCCAAAGCAGTTATTGTAATTGAAATAATCACAGATAATAGTTTTGATGTGCTCTGCTTGACTGAAACCTGGCTCAAACCAAATGATTATATTGGTCTAAATGAGTCTACTCCACCAAGCTACTGTTATAAGCAGGAGCCCCATCAGATTGGCCGTGGCGGAGGTGTTGCAACAATATATAGTGATATTCTCAATGTTACTCAGAAAACAGGATACAAGTTTAACTCATTCGAATTACTTCTGCTTAATGTTACACTGTCAGATATGCAAAAGAAATCTCTCCTATCTCTTGCTCTGGCTATACTGTGTATAGACCGCCAGGGCCGTATACAGATTTCCTAAGAGAATTTACAGATTTCCTTTCAGACCTATTGGTTACTGTTGATAAAGCGCTAATTGTCGGAGATTTTAACATTCACGTTGATAATACAAATGATGCATTAGGACTTGCGTTTACTGACCTAATAAACTCTTTTGGAGTCAAGCAAAACGTCACCGGGCCCACTCATCGTTTTAATCATACGCTAGATTTAATTATATCGCATGGAATCGATCTTACTGATATAGATATCGTACCTCAACGTGATGATGTTACTAACCATTTTCTTGTATCGTGCATGCTGTGTATTACTGATATTAACTATATGGCTCCGCGTTATCGTCCAGGAAGAACTATTGTTCCAACTACTAAAGATAGATTCAGAAATAACCTGCCTGATTTATCTCAACTGCTCTGTGTACCCATAAATACACATGAACTAGACGAAATGACTAGCAACATGGGCACTATCTTCTCTAATACATTAGAGGCTGTTGCGACCATCAAATTTAAAAAAGTTAAAGAAAAACATACTGCACCATGGTACAACAGTAAAACAACATACAGAATTACCAAATCTTGCTATAAGTTTGATTTCAACATATAATAATTGCTGTTAATAGTGTTCATCATCTGTTTGATTTCGTAGTTAATTGATTTTTCCATACATTTCTGCCATATGTACATTAACTGATATAGTCACCAATGATAAGCTACTACTAAATATATTGAAGAAATTTAATTTTCTGTACAGCGCTTTGCAACGATTTGTATTGTGAAAAGCGCTATACAAATAAAGAAAAAAAATTACTACAGTGCACTACTGTTACATAATACACACACTCTCTGACGTCAAATTAGTGTATACTTTTCAAAAGTCACTTAAAAAAAAAAAATTTAAAACGATAAAAAAATATACCAGTAACAGCAAAAACTCAAATAAATGCACTATAATGTTACATTTATTCCACAAGATTAGTGCCAAGATTGTTTATCACGACAGCACCAGATTTATCATCACCCTGAGCTTGTACTTTTATTGCTCAGTAACTGCTCAAAATGAAAAGCAGTAGAAAAATAACCAGAGACAGGGAGGGCAGCCGACCCACTTATCTGACCACCCTGCCTGCCCTATTCATATTCATGAGCCCTCGGATCAATACTGACGCCTCCTGACGAGCTACTGGAGGAATTCCCCTGTTTTCATCTATTATTTGGCATTTTAAAATGCAAGTGTGTTTGTAAGTCAGAGTGGAGGAGAAAAAGAACGAGGGATTGAGCTTGCGTGATCAGAAAATAAAAAAGTGAGCTACAGACAGACAGATAGAGGTTAGACCTCCTTTAATAAGATAATGGTGACCTGTTCTCTATAGCAGCGTTTCCCAACCCTGTTCCTGGAGGCACACCAACACTACACATTTTGCAACTTTTCCTAATCAAACACACCTGAATCAAATCATCAGCTCGTTAGTAGAGACTTTAGGACCAGAAATATATTGGTCAGATAAGGGAGACATCCAAAATGTGCACTGTTGGTGTGCCTCCAGGAACAGGGTTGGGAAACTCTGCTCTATTGTATAGTCCATACAGACTCATACAACACAATGCTAGTCCAGATGTTTTATAGATATAAACTCACACTTCTGAGTATCATTAAAATAAGATAGATAAATTATGCCACGCTGACTGCATTTATATCAGCAGATGAGTAAATATATGTTCCACCAGAGAGAGAAAAAAAGTCACTTTGCAGTGTGAATTTATTCGCCTTCAGTGCTTTAGAGTTGTTTGTGATGTTTTGATGATGGAACCTTGCTCATTAATTTTGTAGTCTGCTGTATGGCAAAAGTTCTTGACAGAATGATAGATTCTTAATCAAAGCTTTTAATTACACCAGGGATGTGCTTCAAACCTACAGAGAGACTTCTGGAACCCCCAGAATTTCACTACTTTATTTTGTTAAAAGAGAGAGATACTTGAACAACTTGATAACATTGGCCTATATGCCTTCAATGCAGTATAATTTCAGTACTATGTGGTAAATTTCTAAATATATCACTGAAAACAGTACTAGCAGTATCATTCAGCAGAATACTATTGTTTTAAACTGTTTAACTAGCCTTGAATTAAAAGATCTTTTAAATAAATCGTATATTTGTAGGCCTAAATAACTAATAATAGTCTAATTAATAATAACAATAATAATTGCATTACACATTTTACACAATGTATAATTTTACATATTTGTTGCTTTTATTTTTATATTCTAGTCCAAATTAATTTCAGCCGTGACAGTATGGTTAGCAATGTCAGAACTGTTTGCCATAATCTATTTTTTTTAAACTAGTGAATATAAATATGAACAAAGAACAGTATTCACAGACACATCTCAGGCCTCATTATCCACATATATCCAGCCTCAATTATAAGTATAGAGTTCCAAAGTTCTCCAAGGCAGCAAGCTATCAGCAATATAGTAATTTGCTATTAGACCACTGGTTACTCTCAGCAAGTGTGAGAATGTGGCAGCTACTGGAACTTTTTGAAAGTTATGGATAGGAAAACACTCCATACTCTAGAGTCATTTATTCCTGCACTTATAAATAAAGTCAAAAGACAGGTAAGAAATGAGCTGCTGAAGGTACCAAAAATTTTAGTCGATATCTGATCTGACTGTACCACACATCCCTTTAACGCTCAGTAATTTATAGTATTGTTGGCACAATAAGTTAAAGTAATATGAAATGTACACTGCGAATATTGTTGGCTCTGTGACAAAATATGTATAATGTAAAACCTAGGTCTAAAACCAGCTGCTTTATGTAACTGTAAAAGAAAAAAGATGGCAAATATTCATCTACTACAGTAAGTAAATAAATATGTAAATAAGACATTTATGAAGTGAAGTATTTATTCTAATGTAGCAACACTCTGTACGAGCAATTAAAAACTGAAGTCAATCTCATCTTATTCTTTTTAAGTCTCAAAGACAACATTTATCTTTCCATGAAACATGGTTTCTAAATTCCATTGTAAAACTAATAATAATAATAAAAAAATTAAAAAAAACATCCACTGCATGCTCATTTTCTCCTCCCTTCCCTATAGAACAGAGGGAGAACTCAAGCGACCGTTTCATTTTGCCTTCCCTCTCTTTAAAACCCACTTTTCATATACAGTATGTGCAAAACAAGACCACTTAGCCTACAGGATAATGCAGCATGTGGAGAATTAGCAAATTAGCATCACCAAACACAAAAAGATGAAATGAAATGAATAATACATTAACACAAACAAATCTCTGTTGCTATTAAGCTAGTTTTGACACGCTTACAGTGGCCCAGAAGACATTAAGACTACTGCCTCAGTGACTAATACAGTATCAGCCGAGTTCCTCTGCACAACACGCACACACAAAGGTCTCGAAGGACATGTCTCCATGGAGACCAGAGGTCATGTCATTATCAACAATTACAACTCAAAGAGCCACAAGCTTGAAGGAGACAGGAAATAAGAAGGTAAAAGACAGAGAGTGAGAAATAGCACAAAGATTAACTCATTATCTCAAAATGCTCATATAACTTGCTTGATTTCACAGCATTTTTATGCAAGAAAAACCTCACAGCTCAAGCTATGATAACTTTTCTTATTCTTTTACGGTGTATATGAAATACATTGTATAATATATAATATCTATGTATAAAATTTAATCTTAACACATTTGTAAGGCTATGTTTTTTGTGTACATATGGTCAACCGATATGTATTTTTCAGGGCCAATGGCGATTCCAATTATTACAGATCAAGTACACTGATAACAGATATTTTGAACCAATATGTCTGGTATAAAAATTAATATTACTGTCAAAATTAATAATAACAAGGGCTCTGACAAAAACTTTCTTTAAATGCTTTTAAATTATTTTATCGGCAAATCGGTTTTGAAAATGACTGATATCGATAACCATAAAAATGCATGGGTCGACCCCTAGTTGTTACTACATTTTTTTTGTAAATTTAGTATACATTTTAGTATTAAAATTATTGGTGAATAATGATTTGTTCATTAAATCATTCATATGCAGATTTCACTCACAAATGTGTGCATTCCATACTTATTGAATGAGCCCCACTGTCTGCAATGTAATACTTGCAATACTTTTGTGATGGAAATAATATGAGATGGAAGGAAAAACTATACTTTGGTGCCTTTGCAAATAAACTCAAAGTTTATTGTGGATGCAATTGCAAGACAACAAAATTTCTCAGGGGAACGCAGCACTTTTGCAAGAGAATGCAAAGTTTCTCAGGGGAACCCCAAAATTTTGTGAGAGAGGACAAATGTTTTGGTGAGAGAGCGCAGTTTCTCGGGGAATGCATACATTTTTTTGGAAAGAACACAACTTTATCAAGGGATCACAATACTTTTGCAATAGAATGCAAATGTTTTGTGAGAGCATGCAGATGACTGAAATATAAATTTTCCTCCATCACATTTTTGTTTCCATCACCATGTACCCCTAGGGGCTTTGTACATATACACACACGCGCGCACGCACACATCCTCCAAGATGGAGGAGTGAGCAGGGAGGAATGACAAACAGAATCGATCTCTCTCACTGAGTCTAAAAGAAATCACTCCAATATGCTGTTAACGATTACCACTCCATAAGAGACTCGCTGATAAACTAATAGAGCACAAGGGCAAGAGACACTTGGTAAAATGACAGACGCAAGCTTGCCCTACTCTCAGCCCCTGCCTCATAGATTCATGCATGAGTGACAGAATGAAAACAGGGCACTGTAGGCATAAGGGAGGAACATCAAATCATTTTATACTACTCAACCTCAGCTGTTCCAGTGCCTTGCAGTCATTGCTTCACTAAATCTCTGCCTGTTGCATTGTGTGAATATACTGAGATGCTGATGGTATCATGTCAAGGTTATGTCCTCTAGCTCCTCCAAGGAGTGTCTAACGTAAAGGTACTCAAGGCAACAAGGGGTTAACAGTGCTGAAGCCCATGTCCTCTAATTCTATGTGAAGTGGAACTCTTGTTTCTTAGTGCTGCCACATCAGGAAAGGCTTCCATCCATCAACGTCTCTGAGGTCATTGAATTCCTGCCTGTCTCTCATATAGAAAAACCTACATAACGGGTTAAAGTAATATAAGAAAACAAGAATGCTATGTGGAACACCAGATATTGCCGTCAAAACATGACTGTAAGAGTGATACTGCAGTTAAAAAAAAAAAAAAAAAAAAAAAAAAGCTAATATTGAGTAACTTCCATTTCCCATTTTTTATTTTAATAGACTGCAACAGTGACCACCCTCTTTTTCAGCACCCTTGGTTTGGGAAGTACAATCCCACAAAGCACTGTGAATGACAATCGACTAAAAGCGACAGATAAATATAAAACTATTGATTTGAAGATGTTGATTATGTATATAGAGAAAACATTTTACATTTATTCCAAAATTGGTCATTCACACTCACAGTGCTTCATGGGAGTGGGTGGGCACTAAAGAGCCACATGTTTATGGCTGCAAACGAAATCGCATACTTCCTTACTATATAGCGGGTGAAAACAGTATGTGAAAATACCAGTATGTCTGAATTCACAGTATTCATAAGACAGTAGCAAAATGTCCCTGGATGACCTATTACTTCTGGTGAGTTTCTGAAATGCACATGCAAAGGACACTTTACTATCCTATGAGGCCACAGGAGAGGATTTGTAAATGACAGTGAAGTAACACAACTGGTAGGTCACAACCAGGCAAATGTAGTATGTCCAGATCAAATTCAAACTAAACACATTCATACTATATAACAGGGGTGCCCAACCCTGCTCCTGGCGATCGACTGTCCTGCAAAGTTTAGCTCCAACTCTAATCAAACACACCTGCCTTTAATTTTCAAGCGATCCTGAAGACCTCAATTAGTTGCTTCAGGTGTGTTTGATTAGAGTTGGAGCTAAACTTTGCAGGACAGTCGATCGCCAGGAGTAGGGTTGGGCACCCCTGCAATATAAAATGATTTTTAATGGTCACAAAGTTTTTACTTACTTAAAAGAACTACAGAGAATGCAATTTCGAATGCAGCCTATGGTTCTTTGGGTGAGATTTACTTGTTTTGATAGTCTTATGGGAATGGGATTTCTTTGCAGAATCATGGGTAATGTAGTTTCTCACCAGGAATTTTGCAATAAAACAAAATTCAAAAATTAAGTTGAAAATGCGGTCTGATGACTTCAACCACAGCATACAATCGACTAACCACCTAGCTCACAGTAGGTCTGCATTTAAAGTTTTTAAGCTGTCAATAAAATCAATTCTCCTATGGAGAAAATGAAAGGTATTTTTTACTTCCAGTGCCAGACTGTTGTATTATTAACTACAGCATCATTAAAGGGGTCCTATTATGCTTTTTCACTTTTTGACTTTTAGTCAGTGTGCAGGGTGTGTGTTTGTGCATGAAAAGATCTACAAAGTCACAAATCTCAAAGTCCACTCCAAAGGGAGATTTTTTTTTTTTTTTTTTTTTTTTAAATCTCTTTTCAAGAACTACAACGAACGGTTTGTTTGGACTACAGTGTTGTTTTCCGATGTTTGTGATATCACAAAGCGGTCCATTAGAATATCATTAAAATAAATCCTGCCTACAGAAATTCGAATGGTTGGGGGGTGGGGAGGGGCGAGGTCGTGGTTAGAACCATAGACATATAAACCCGGTGCGGGTGTTTTTATATCACTGTATTTCTGAAGGAAACTGACTCAATTCAGAAAATTTTGGATGTCATTTTCATTTCATCTTGTTGTAATGTCTGATAAAGCAGCATTTGTGAGCGGAGCTCTGCTTTGTGTGCAGCCTTACCGAGGAAACATCAATCTCTACCATTACAACAGCGCCTCTTGCTGGCAGAGAATGAATTTGCATATATGCCGCCACAAATAGAGTGTCTGTGGGAAACACTGGACTATGGTATAAATAAATTCAACTGTATAACAGTTTCACTGCAATTCATGTTATAATGTTAGAATTAAAGAACAATACACATAATACATATTACCATTGCACTTATCTGTACATAGTAAATGCAGTTATTTCTAAGCGGTTGTTGACATCCTATCTAAAACAATGATTTAGCCAAAAAAACAACAACAATAACGTTACCACTCTAATATGTCTTGCAATACCTGTTGCAATACGCCGTCTAAGCTGTTCGCCAATCACAACGCACTGGGACAGCTAACCAATCACAACATTTCTTTTTTCGGAAGGCGGGCCTTCATCAAACCCGGAACTAATCGAGACGTTTGTGCCAGGCTGGGGAGAGAGGTATTGTAATAATGTAAATTATGTGAAAAATAATGCGTTTTTTGAACCACCAAGCATGAGAGCATGTTCTAGTACACCCCCAAAACAAAATCAAGACTTTGTAAAAGAACATAATAGGACCCCTTTAAGCAACAAAACACAGCAGCATAAATGAATGAATCACTGTTTTGAATGAATTGTTTGAGTGAATAATTCAATGACTCCATCAGTACCCATTACAAACTGTCTAAACTGTGTAAACAAAGATAAGGGGAATGTATTAACCGTTCTCAGAACAATGCTCAGTTAATCAGTTTCGAAAACCGGAACTGACCGTATAATCAACTACATAACTTAGCAGAAGAATTGTTCACTGTGGTAACTGTCAATAACAAACATATTGGTGTCACTGGTGTCATATAACAGTGCTGCTGAAATTGTTTTATTAAAGCAACAAGCCACTTGTTACTGATTTTACCATGAGTAAGGGACTAGGGAAGTTTAATGCGCATATGATTTAAAGACTTCTATCATTATGTGAGCATTTCAATATTCCATAAGCCTGTATTTAATGTAAAATGCATATTTACCTAATATAGCAGGCTTAGTGTGTTTTCTTGTGCCATTCCTGCTGAGCCCTGCTTTGATCTGGGATAATGGTCCATCACTCCACAGCTGCCGGCTTACTTTCTTCCACCCTGGCCTGAAACAGACATTCCAACCTGGATCTACCCAACAGATGATAGAAATATTGCAAGGACAGGTCTGGGATTTGTTGCTCTTGATCTGAAAAGAAGAATTTTGAGATGCATTAGATTTTTACCCTTGGCTTTGTCGCCAACTCTCTGTCTGCCCTGAAACCAGCGCATTGTTGACAGTCGACCTCATATTCCCATTCATTGTCTGTGTTTAGATCGAAAAAAATAAACAATGTTACTCCACTAATGCCCTCTAAACTGTACAGTCCTTTAATTTGTAAATACATCCAAATAATTGTGTTTACTTGTGGAAGAACAGTCAGTCACCAAGTCTTGAACTTCAATTCATCAGTGCTGAAGTGGGCCTACTGTACATCAAATTATGACTAATCTTTTATGATGTTTGTTTTTATAATTAAAACTAAACTGCCCTAAAGAAACTGTTCCCTGAATTGCACCTTGAATTGTTCCACTCTGAAATGACAAATGAAGCACTGGGTGAAATCAATCACATTGAATGCTTAAAGGGAATGAAACTGCTTATTTATGATGGTTTAAAGCCGAGCAATGCCATAAAACTCTGTGTCTTACTCTCCTGGCAGGATATGAAATTGGGCAGCCCACCCTGCAGCCAACATTACTAAATCAATTATGTCCCTGATTCAATTACTTATTTGTCCTTTAAACCATTTTTTCCCCATACATTTCTGGAGGAAAAAGGAGAAAAACACAATGAAACGATAACATTTATGCTAATGCTCCATAATAACATTACACTGGTATTGATCTTTCACATTGATTTCATTTAGAATTGTGGGGGAATAGATAGAACAGGAATCTAGGAATCCAGCTTTTTTTCCATTTGCCATTCAGATGACATCATACTTTGCGATTCCCATGTAGCCCTGGGGAATCTTACCATCTGACAGAGGAACATAGATCATGGATGAGGAATTTACAGCCTTCCTAATGGTAAGCCATGCTGCCATCTACTGTTCTTACTATTAAACCACACACAAACCATAAAGACAAACCCAAGCACCCAAAAATCTAGAAACCTCAATAAATGAGGGATAATCCAAATAAATAAACAAAAATAAATAAATAAAAAATAAAAAGGGGGTAATTTCAATTATGCAGTCTATATTGAGCTATTTTATATCTTAAAAATATAGGAATTATTGCTCATTTAGATAATAACAGGATTATTTAGCAGAATGTCTAAAAGAATAAAACAAAGAGTTAAAGTTAAATCAAAGAGCTGATCGGTGAGAAAGCATACGACATTTAACTTTTTTTGACTACAACCTAAATTTCGGAAATGTTGGGATGTTTTTTTTTAAATTTGAATAAAATGAAAACTGAAAGACTTTCAAACCACATGAGCCAATATTTTATTCACAATATAACATAGAGAACATAACAAATGTTTAAACGGAGAAATTTTACACTTTTATCCACTAAATGAGCTTATTTCAAATTTGATGCCTGCTACAGGTCTCAAAAAGTTGGCACGGGGGCAACAATGGGCTGAAAAAGCAAGCAATTTTGAAAAGATTCAGCTGGGAGAACATCTAGCAACTAATTAAGCTAATTGACATCAGGTCTGTAATTTATGTGATTATTTATTTATGTTATTTATATGATTAGCTATAAAAGGGATGTCTTAGAGATGCAGAGTCTCTCAGAAGTAAAGATGGGCAGAGGCTCTCCAATCTATGAAGGAGTTCGTAAAAAGATTGTGGAATACTTTAAAAACAATGTTCCTCCATGTCAAATTGCAAAGGCTTTGCAAATCTCATCATCTACAGTGCATAAAATCATCAAAAGATTCAGAGAAACTGGAGAAATCTCGCGTAAGTGCGTAAGGGACAAGGCTGAAGAGCTTTGTTGGATGCCCGTGGTCTTCGGGCCCTCAGACGACACTGCATCACTCATCGGCATGATTCTGTCATTGACTTTACTAAATGGGCCCAGGAATACTTCCAGAAACCAATGTTGGTAAACACAATCCGCCGTGCCATCTGCAGATGCCAAATAAAGCTCTATCATGCAAAAAGGAAGCCATATGTGAACATGGTCCAGAAGTGCCATCGTGTCCTGTGGACCAAGGCTAATTTAAAATGGACTGTTTCAAAGTGGAAAAGTGTTCTATGGTCAGACGAGTCCACATTTGACATTCTTTTTGGAAATCACGGACACCGTGTCCTCCGGGCTAAAGAGGAGGGAAATCTTCCAGCGTGTTATCAGCTTTCAGTTCAAAAGCCAGCATCTCTGATGGTATGGGGGTGCATAAGTGCATACGGTATGGGCAGCTTGCATGTTTTGGAAGGCACTATGAATGCTGAAACACTGTAAAAAAAAAATGCATTTTGAAAAATTGTGGGAACTGACAAATAAATATTGACTCAACAAATTGCATCCCAATAATTATCCCCAAACAAAAAAAATGCATTGTAGTAATTTAAGCTGAAGCTTAAGTTAAAATTAAAAATATACATTCACCGAACATATTAAATTATGCTCAGCCAATCTATCAAGCAGAAATGAAAAATCTGTGTTAGCTGAACAAGCTTTGCAGCAACAAACACGTGTACGCTTGCGCCTGAGAGAAACAGTTGTTACAACTATAATGAAAATTGGAATTCTTTAAATAGTAAGCAGCAGCAGTTGCACTTCAAGGGCCCTGTCAAGTGTGCTAAATGTCTCCATTGTCCTGGAAGAGGAGGTGGTGCTTGACAACGTAGGAGACTTTGTAAATGCATTTATTGTACTTTTTTGGATTATTGTATGCACTCATCCTGGAGTACAAGGACTTAAAAGGATAGTTTACCCCAAAATGAAAATTCTGATTAAGATATTTTTTATGAAATCTGATGATGAAATTTGTTTGATGAAATTTTTGATGAAACAACAGTCTTATTGATGTGGAATGGCATGAGGGTAATTAATGACAGAATTTTAACCTCAAAGTACCTCTTATGTTTTTTTTTTGTTTTGTTTTTTTTAGCAAACATTTGACGTGTATGATGCAGTTTCAAGAGCTCAAAGTACCTCTTGTGAGAATGGTAGAGTTCATGTGAAATTACTCTAAACACTGGTTGAAGTAACCTCCCCATTACTTAAATTTAATGGTGTTTTTGACTTTTTTAATATGTGAATGTATTTGATGTTTAATGTTTAAATAGTTAGGATGCAGTTTCATGAGCTCAGAGTACCTTTTGTGAGAATGGTAAGATTTACATTTACATTTAGTCATTTAGCAGACTCTTCTATCCAAAGCGACTTACAAATGAAGACAATAGAAGCAATCAAAACCAACAAAAGAGCAACAACATGCAAGCGCTATGACAAGTCTCGGTTAGCCAAACACAGCAACGGTGCAAGATTTTTTTTTTTTTTTTTAAACAAGTAGATAGAATATAGAAAAGAAAGCTAGAGTTAGTTTTTCAAGAAAAGCTATCAGTTAGAGAATAAATATGCAATTGATAGAGGGTCAAGTTTTTTTTTAATAAAAAGAAGGCAGATAGATAAAATAAAATAAAATTAGAAAAGAGAATGCTAGAGTTAGAGGGTCAAATAAAGATGGAAGAGATGGGTTTTTAGCCGTTTCTTGAAGATGGCTAAGGATTCAGCTGCTCGGATTGAGTTGGGCAGGTCATTCACCAGATGGGAACAGTAAATGAAAAAGTCAGTGAAAGTGATTTTGTGCCTCTTTGGGATGGCACAATAACGCGGCGTTCACTTGCAGAACACAAGTTTCTAGAGGGCACATAGGTCTGAAGTACTGAATTTAGGTAAAGGGGTGCAGAGCCAAAGGTGGTTTTGTATGTAAACATTAATGCCTTGAATTTTATGCGAGCCGCTATTGGTAGCCAGTGCAAATTGATGAACAGAGGTGTGACGTGCGTTCTTTTCAGGCTCATTAAAGATTAATCTTGCAGCGGCATTTTGGATTAATTGTAGAGGTTTGATGGAAATGGCTGGAAGACCTGCCAAGAGAGCATTGCAATAGTCAATTCTGGACAGAACAAGAGCTTGAACAAGGAGTTGTGTTGCATGTTCCGAAAGAGAGGGACTGATCTTCCTAATATTATATAAAGCAAATCTGCAGGACCGGGCAGTTTTAGCAATGTGGTCTGAGAAATTCAGCTTATCATCAATCACAACTCCAAGGTTTCTGGCTGTTTTTGAAGGAGTAATGGTTGATGAGCCTAACTGGAGGGTGAAATTGTGATGAAGTGATGGGTTTGCTGAAACTACAAGCAGTTCTGTCTTAGCTAGGTTGAGTTGAAGGTGATGGTCCTTCATCCAGCAAGAAATGGCTGTTATACATGCTGAGATGTGAGCAGTTATCGTCGGATCATCAGGATGGAATGAGAGGTAGAGTTGAGTGTCATCAGCATAGCAGTGATATGAAAAGCCATGTTTCTGAATAACACAACCTAATGATGCCATGTAGACAGAGAAGAGAAGTGGTCCAAGGACTGAGCCCTGAGGCACCCCAGTAGCTAGATGTTGCGACATGGAAACTTCACCTCTCCAAGATACCTTGAAGGATCTATCTGAGAGGTAAGACTCAAACCACTGGAGTGTGGTTCCTGAGATGCCCTTTCTCAATAGGGTTGACAGGAGGATCTGGTGGTTGACTGTATCAAAAGCATCGGATAGATCCAGCAAGATAAGTAATGAAGACTTGGAAGACGTTCTTGCAAGTCTTAGGGCTTCAACAACTGAGAGCAAGGCAGTTTCGGTCGAATGTCCACTTCTGAAGCCAGATTGGTTGCTGTCCAGGAGGTTTGTGAGAAAGGCAGAGACTTGGTTGAACACAACTCGTTCAAGTGTTTTTGCAATGAAAGGTAGAAGGGAAACCGGTCTGTAATTCCCTAAAAGAGTTGGGTTAAGAGTGGGTTTCTTAAGAAATGGGGTCATACGAGCCTGTTTAAATGCTGAGGGAAAAAATCCAGTGTGAAGGGATGTGTAAACGATGTGAGTGAGTGCAGGTACAACTGCAGGAGAAATGGCTTGAAGGAGATGGGATGGAATAGGATCAAGAGGACAAGTAGTAGGATGACTGGAAAGGATGAGTTTAGAGACTTCTGCCTCAGAGAGTGGAGAGAAGGATGTGAACAAGTGTATGTTTGATGGTAAGATGTGTTTGACAGTTTGTGGTGAGGAGAATTGTGCAGTGAGGTTAGTAATTTTATTAATGAAGAATGTGGCAAAGTCGTCAGCTGTTAGAGTTGATGAAGGAGGGGGAGGAGGAGGACAAAGGAGGGAGGAGAATTTTTTAAAGAGCATGCGAGAGTTGGGCGAATTGTTAATTTTGTTGTGATAGTATGTTCTTTTAGCAGTAGAGACATTAGCAGAAAAGTCAGAGAGGAGTGATTGATATAAATTAAGGTCAGTAGGATTTTGTGATTTGGTCCATATCCTCTCTGCAGCCCTGAGCTTAGAACGATGTTCGTGGAGAACGTCAGATAGCCAAGGGGCAGAAGGGGTGGTACGGACTGGCCTGGAAGATAAGGGGCAGAAAGTATCTAAACAAGATGTCAGAGTGGAACAGAAAGTATCAGTAGCACTGTTAGCATCAAGAGATGATAACTGTATAGAGGGAGGAAGCAAAGATGAAACCATAGCAGATAACCGGGAGGGTGAGAGTGAGCGTAAGTTACGTCGAAAAGTGACATGTAGAGGGGTATGTTTTGTGTCAGGAATCATGTTGAGGTTAAGAGTGAGGAGGAAGTGATTCGAGGTGTGCAGTGGAGTAACCAGCACATGATCAGTGGAGCAGTGTCGTGTGTAAATAAGATCCAGTTGGTTGCCTGATTTTTGAGTAGCCGTAGTTAACACTCTCTTGAGATCAAAAGAGACAAGCAGAGTGTGGAAGTCTGCAGCCTGAGGTTTATCTAGGTGGATGTTGAAGTCTCTAAGTATAACTAAGGGAGTACCATCCTCAGGAAAGGTTGAGAGCAACACATTTAATTCTTCCACGAAGTTACCTAGTGGTCCTGGAGGTCGATAAACAACTACAAAATGAATTTTTAGAGGATAGGTAATAGTAACCGAATGTGATTCATGTGATGGTAAAGGAGTAAATTTCCAATTATTAGAAATGAGCAGACCAGTACCTCCACCTCTTCCAGTCAAACGGGGGGTGTGGGAAAAGTAGAAATTATTGGAGAGTGCTGCAGGTGTAGCATTGTCCTCTGGTTTGATCCAAGTCTCTGTCAGGGCCATGAGGTTTAGCCTTGAATGACTAGTAATGGAAGTAATGAAATCAGCTTTGTTGACAGCAGACTGACAATTCCAGAGACCAATAGAAAAAGAAAGTAGTGTATTAGCAGACATAGGCAAAGTGCGCAGGTTGTTAGGATTGCGCTGCCTACAGTGTGTGATGCGCGGTTTGCAAGTGGTAGTGATAGTAGTGATCTGAAAACACATAGTAAGAATTAGTTATAAAATAGAAGTGAAACAAGTAATAGGAAAGAGGATAAATAAAAAGCAATACTTATATCCCTTGCCGGTGTCCCTGCCCGGTGGAGTCGCACGGTAGAGTCCATAGTCTTTACACTCTTCAGTCTTCACACGACGAGGGCTTCAATATATAATATTCAGTGACATTAACCTAAACACTCATTGAAGTAATCTCAGATAAATTATTACCATTATTAATTTAATTATTATTTTATGATGTTTGACATTTTTTGCATGTTTGTGAATGTATTAATGTATAAGGTGCAATTCATCAGCTTTGTGTATCTTATGATAATTAAAAATGTATGATTTTGTAAGGTATACTGTATAGAAAATTTCAATGTATTTATAATTTTAAGGTATTTTCACAATATTGTTGTATATTTCATTAAAAGTATTAAAATGTCGCAGTGTTTAGTGTATGATTTAATATTTTTTTTTCCTTTTCTTTTGGGACAACAGGGAATAAACTATTCAGTAAGGCTGCTTTAGCAATATACATTTACCAATATACATTTTTAAATTAGGTAAAACAAAAAAATGTATGCTACTACTATTTAAAATATTTAATTGGGCCAATAACATGGTTTGGTAGACTTCTTTTTTCCCAATTGGCTTAACATATTATTTCTCATTGAGCCAATGTTAACAGACTGTTGCCACAATTGATAAAATTCAGTTAGCAGAAATTCAATTGGGCCAATGGAAAAATTTAGATGTAATGAGTTGGGGAGGTCTGAAATTTTTTACAGTGAAGGTATAACGAAAGGTTTAAACATATGTTATATTATCTATGTTCTATTGTGAATAAAATATTGGCTCATGTGATTTGAAATTCATTTAGTTTTCATTTTATTCAAATTTAAAAAACGTCCCAACATTTCCAGAATTCAGGTTGTACTAACTGATTATTTAAACTTATATTGCATAGGGAAAAAGTCAACATCTACTCAAACTGAAGTACTTAAATTACTTAAATTCACTCTTATTGTATGTTCACGTAATTATAATGTTATGATAAAACAGCCCTAATTAATATTGTTTATCTATAATATTTTATTCAATATTATTAACATATATCATGAAGACATGTACTGCACATTAGGAATAAAAAAGAAATTCTCCAAAAAAAATCTAAATATTCATGTTGTGGGATTGGAAAGCTGTGGCGTTTAAAACTATGGAACTCATTTTCTCAGCTGACATACTATTTTATTTCCAGCAAATACACTATTTGTTATAACTTCCTATATTTCCACAGACAATACAGCAGCAAATGATTCAACAATACATTTTTGACAGCAACATACTGTAGACTCTGCTAACTGTTCATTAGTTAACATGAAAGCGTAAAGTAATGCATCACAAATCCTCGTTCCTAATTATCCTAAATGGTGGCCATCATGAACATGAACATAAAAATCTGGATGAATTCCTTAGAAGGACATTTTGAAAATTGTCTTCTCTCGTCTATGCTGCATCTGATTGTGGCTTATTTCAGCGCTCTGTGGTCTCTTTCTGTTGAAGTGAGAAATAGCACATCCTCTCAGTTCTGTAGCTGTAAGCCACTCTTCCGTTAATAGAGGAGATGGGCCGAGTGCCAGGCGCTTGCTGGCAGCCCATGACCAGCTCTGTCTTAACTCCTGCAGCTAAAGATTCTGTGCTCTTCGAAATCCCATCTTGTGCAATCTTTGTCTTGTTAAACTGCCGTCCATCAACTTGTCCTTTCCCCTGAATGATCCAATTATCCTTGCCATACTATAAAACATATACACTAACAGATTCACGCTTATGCATCAATACCTTGAATTTGAAACACACATGCATAACTGTATATACACAAGTACATGCCACTCATTCACACACGTACAACATCTACTCAAGACAAACTGGCTGAATGAACTGCCTTAAATATGCAATTTGTTAATGACAGTTAGTTTTCTAAGTAATCACATTTATGTCTTTCACTTGGTCACTTTCACTATAAACTACATATGTGTTTGTGTGTGTGTGTGTATGCACACACACATACAGTATTCAGCCTTATGATAAGTTAACTTACCATTAACCAATTAACAAGTTTTTAAGTGTAGTTTTTTACACTTAAACTTAAACTTATGTAGTTTAAATACAGATACGGGTATAAATCCAGTTTAACCCAACAATAAATATAGTGCTTATAAATGCAATTTAATTAGTCTTTCATGAATTGTTTCCTAGCAAAACTATTTAACAATCCTTAAACATGTTAAACTTACATCAGAAGCAACACTGCATAGGATATTTAGGCTTGTTTTGACATGATGCATCTTGAAAAAGAGTATTTTCTTTAACTGCACTGACAGATTTTTAACTTGTTTATATTAAAAATAAAGTGAGTGTGGTCAGATTAAATACTCTCATATTAAGTCAGACAAAATTTCCAAAAAATCAAAAACAAAACAAAACAAAACAAAAATTAAGCATGCAGTAAATGAAGTTCTAGTTCTGTTGTAGAATTAAGATAAAACACCTCAAATGCCATTTGTCATATATTATTGTACTTCAATTTTTATTTACAGTTTTTGTGTTATGTGTGTATAGTGAGAAGAATGCATGGTAGACTGGTACATGCAGATCTGAACCTGCAACATGGCTCACACATTTCAGAATTCAGATATTACATTCCAGCAAAAGACAACATAACATGCTTAATAGGTTTAGTTCTTCTGCAGTCACACAAGGATTTTTGCTGAAGCACAGTGTTTAAACCTGCACCGAATGCTTTGCGTTTCAGAAAAAAAGAGCCTGATAGAGTAACTGCATCATAAAGCCAAGGCCCAGGAGACTGCTGCATGAACAGAGAACTCAAACACTTCAAAATGTTCAGCAGAAATAGGCCAGAGCTACTGAAATCTATGACAGACACTTCAACAAGATAATCCATTTAGCTTGAGTGCAAGGCGACAGAAAACACATTACAGGAGTTATCAATAACCAAACCGCTGCCTTGGGACTATTAGGCATTTTAGAATCATTACTATAAGAGAAGGGCTTTCCTTTCATTCTATAAGCCACATGGAACTACAATCACACCATCTTACAGTACATGTTATATCCAAAGAACCGGCTGAGTAGCAGGAGATGAGTTGTGATACTAAACTTAATAATAAAGTTAAACTCTGTAAAAGTAAAAAAATGTGCCCTGAAATGTTTTCTAAGAAAGAAGTAGGACTATGTCAGTCACTGAAGTGTAAACAAAAAGGCTGAAAACATTTCTGATTATCAAAAAAAAAAAAAAAAAAAAAAAAAGCATGGGCTGTTCCCTGACTGTTTTCCCCACAGGTTTACAGGCCCAGAGCTGTCAAAGAGACAGGTGTGATTTCAGGACACCTATTTCAGTGATAACTGTCAGGTAGAAGGGACATTTTGTGCATGGCATTCAAAAATAAAAAATAAAATAAAATAAAAAAAACATAAACACTTTTAAAAGGCCAGCAAAACAATGCTACGAATAAAACAGCACTTTACTGCGGTGACAGTACTTTTATTCTAAATATTGTAAGTTATGAACAAATAGGTATTTTATCATTTTAAATGGATTATTGATCAACACAAATTATTCATTATTCAAATGTAATATTTTGCAATGCAGTTTTATCTGCAAGATTTTTAATCGATGCATCAAAAAAACTAAATAAATCATTAACAGGCAGAGATTACAGGCAGCTCTGGTAAAAGTGCAGACTCAGATTAGGCATTATCAAGATGATGCTGACATGAAGACCACCACTTTGAGAAGGTTTCCTAACGTTCTGATATTGACTGAAGGTCAGTGTGTGTAAGTGTAACTTTGAAATTGGAGAAAAGGGGGATGAAGAAAGGCAAAGAAATTCAATCATACACTGAAAAAAATGACTCATTGAATTTACTATTTTTTTCTTTTTTTTTTTTTTAAGGTAAGTGTAGCTAAAATAAATTGATTGCAACCACTTACCTTAAAAAAATTTAGTAAATTCAATGAGTCATTTTTTTTTTCCATGTATCAGGCCTCTGGGCAATCCTGGCCATATTTCTGGTCTTTCATGTATCTTTTTGTTTATTATATAGATTTTTTCATATTTTTCCTTGTGTAGATAGCAATCAAGTATTTATTATTTCAGAATATTTAACCGTGTCCTGTTTTCATATTTTGTTTGCGTTCTTTGTACACTCTCTCTGCCTCATTGGTGTGCCTCTCTTTTCCCTATAAAACTTTTCTGCTCATCATGGAGTTTGTGATCTAAAAACACTAACTACATGCTCTTTCATCACTTCTTTCCTAAAATCCCTTCATCCTTACCCAATTTCTTTTTCTCTCTCTGTGTCTCCTCAGAGTTGTGCTAGTTCTGTCAGGTCTGTGGATCTCTCTGTGCCTACAAGCTTGACAGCCCGTCCTCTGCGCAAGATCACTATTAAGATTACTATCCCAACCAGTCATTATTTATTGAAGTACAATAAGCAGCTACTGTCAGTCAGTTTGATTTTATCAACAAGAATTTCTAATAAAGACATATCAAAGGCACTTTGAACAGTTTTTAAAAGGCAAATTCAGAAACTAACTAATCTTTATCGTGACTGCAGGCAGTTAGTTTAACAAATCCTGAAGGGCTACAAACTGCTCACCATTTAAGCTTAAATCTTCTCTTTAAATAAAGAACAATGGAATTTCATAATAAACTAAAAGAGATTAAGACAGCAGTTTAGAAAGAGTGTAGAATAGCCTAAGTAGCATAGAATATGATATATCCATGTTGTATATTGCTATTCTTTTACTGGCTTAGAAAGTGTGGCTCACAACATCAAGCTCCGTCTGAGACACGTCTGCCCCCTGCTGACAGTTAGTGAGATCAGAGAGCATTGGTGAAAAAAGGGCTCATAAATAAACAAATAAATAATTGAGACTAATTCCACACTGACATTAGTTTATATACGAGTTCTAGGCTCAGGAAAACTTCAAGAACACATTTTTTCTCATCATATGAACTCATATTGAATTCATCTACTATACTGCAACAATACAGATACACTCTAAAAAATGCTGGGTTATTTTTTAACCCAAAATGCTGGGTTGAGTCTCTTGGGTCAGTGTGTTGGGTCATTTTATCACATTTTAAACATTGTTGGGTAGTTTCAATTTTCCAGGTGTTGAGTTAAACCTGCTGAGTTATTTAACAACCTTTGCGCCTTGAAGATGTTTAA
The DNA here is from genome assembly GCA_039654775.1 of Spinibarbus caldwelli. Classification (NCBI taxonomy): domain Eukaryota; kingdom Metazoa; phylum Chordata; class Actinopteri; order Cypriniformes; family Cyprinidae; genus Spinibarbus; species Spinibarbus caldwelli. Next base: position 15,291,038 of record CM077242.1, read on the forward strand.
ATCACTCCCCTAACTGTCATTTTGAAAGGACAACGGGGCAAAGCCACTGGTTTCAACTGTTTAAATGTAAGTTTATATAACTTAAACACACATAAATTTGTTTCGTGCTATAGTTAAACCTGCACTTTGTAACTTTGTGTTCAGAATGTACAAAATTTATATAATGAGCGAATACATCATACCCATTTTCTAAATCGTGTTTTTGACTTGTCCTGAAGCACTTTGGTACACCTATATAAAAGTGTTTATATATGGACTATTTTAAAGCTGCGGAGTAACCCAGTACTTGCGTGACTTGTCATAGAAATTTCTGTGTGCGTATGCTGTGTGATCTCCCATATCTGTGTGCCAGTGACTGTGCATGTGTGTTTCATATAGCCAGCATGTTAATATAAAACTGAGATTATACTGACTGGAACATCCTATTGATTACACAGTTTGAAAGCACACCTTTCAGCCAATCAGTATAGCATATTCAGCTTCTGTAGAGCTACTCATAGGTGAATTTAACTCATAATGATGATGAACTCAATTTCATGATGAACTTCACACTGTTAATTAAACTGAATCATTGCTATTAAAACAATCTTTATTTTGTTTACTTTATTTTATAGGTTGGAACAAACATGGTGAAATTCCTTAACCAGGCAGAGTCCACAAAACCCCATCCATTTGTCATGGCGAATTGAAATTGCCAGCAGATCTCCCTGGCATTGATCATAATCAATGGACAGGTAAGGATATTCTGGACAATTTTCAAAAGGAATTGCAAATTGTATTTTCAATTGCATTTTTTCACATGTGGACGCATAAATTGTGACATAGTCCAAACGCAATTGAAAATCTTGCTTTACTGTTTGCGTTTTCACTTTTCGTTACTCACAGACAATTGTGCCAAATAAAATAATTAATAAATAATTTTGTAATTTTTACCCCAAATCTCTTACTGTTTGCACTCTGACTGATGCACATCAGTAAAACAGCATTGCAGCTCTACTCTTATTTACCTATTTGCATCTTACCCTATATTTTGTTCCTCTCTTCTTGAGGCAGGTAAAAAGCATTTGGTTAATGGTGAATATTGACCAATAGTGGGTACCGTTGTGGCTCCCACTGTTAGCAGGGGATAATCGCTGCATTTGAGGTAAAAACGACAGAATTATTTATTGTGTAAGGTGTCATGAATATAGGGAGACTCGGGTTGCACTGTCTGTTCTTTCACATGCATTCTCTCCTTGGAGTGGCAGCTGCCTTTAGTTGTGGCAGGTTTTGTGGCAGCTGCCTTTAGCAGTGCCTTTACCTCCATTGTTCAAAGCATTTGACACAATTGTCTGTGAGTGACGTCACCTCCCAATACAAACACACCCCATAGTATGGTCCCACTGACACGGATTGACAGGTTTCCATGTGAGGCTTTGGAAATTCAAATGCTAAAGTAATTGGCATTCCATTTGAGTTTTGGCAAGTTACATGTGCGACACAGTGAAAAGGCAGACGTGGTAATTAATAACACCTGATGTACTTATTCTTATGATGCATCTACGCTAACATTAGTCTGTTTTGTTCTTATTCCGAGGTCACCGTAGCCACCCGAATCCAGTCCGTATCCAGATCAGATGGTGAATCAGCACCTATAGACGACCTCGACTGCCCTGAACGTCAGCGGAGACCAGGACAACTATATGAGCCCCAGAGACAGTTCCTCATTAAAGACCTCGTCATCTAGACGGCCATCGGGACAAGACCACAGGAACCAGATGAGTCCTCTGCACAATCTGACTTTGCTGCAGCCTGAAATTAAACTGCTGGTTCGTCTGGCCAGAGGAGAACTGGTCCCCCGACTGAGCCTGGTTTCTTCCAAGGTTTTTTCTCCATTCTGTCACCGAATTGAGTTTTGGTTCCTTGCCACTGTCGCCTCTGGCTTGATTAGTTGGGGACACTTAATTTCCAGCGATATCGTCAGCTTGAAAGCACAGATACTATTTGAACTGAACTGAACTGAGCTGGACGATAAATCACTGAATCAATGATGAACTGACTTTAACTGAAAATTGAGTGTTTACTATTGTCCTTTTGCATTATTACACATTATTTTCCTATTTAATACTGTAAACTTGCTTTGACACTGTATTTTTTAAATATGACAGGCTCATTACTCATAATACATGGAAAATACAGTTGCAAATGGACTTTGCTTTTCCATTTGAAATTTGGCAGTCACTGCATTTGTGAAAACGCAGAGTAATGCAAGATTTGCAATTGTGTTTGGATTATATCACAATTTGTCACATGTGGAAAACACAATTGAAAATATAATTTGCAATTCCTTTTGAAAATTGTCTGGAATATCCTTCCATAGACAGGCTCTATAGCAGATCACACTGCTCTCAGCTGTAGATCTTTGCTTCAAAGCTTTCTAAGTGTTTGATGATAGTTCACCCAAAAATGAAAATTTTGTCATTAATTACCCACCCTGGTCTGAAAGTGCTCGGATTTCATCTAAAATATCTTAACTTGTGTTCCGAAGATTAATGAAGGTCTTACAGGTTTGTAACGACATGAGGGTCAGTAATTAATGACAGAATTTTCATTTTTGGGTGAACTATCCCTTAACTACCCTAAGCAGTGCGCATCTACCTAGGAGTCTTTATATAGTTGATATAAATTTTAGGACATCTTTAAATGATTTTGCATTCTCTGTCTTTTTAAATTTTAATTGTCAATGTCATTTCACTGTGTATTTAAATAGTTAAACATGTCAAAATGTAATAGTTAAACAGTTAAACGGACACGTCATTCAGAACTAATTTTCTTATTTATTGCAACTATTTCTGTGATTTTTGCATTTGCTGAAAAAAAAAAGAGAAAAAAGAAAGAAAATTGCATGTAGTTTGTCATTGGTACAAATTTTAACACATTTGTGAATGTCAGTTGGGATTAAAAATCATTTTTAACAGTCTAAATAATCTGTATTCTTCATTATTTATTAATCCATGATCGTCTTGTTAAGCATAGGCAGAATTATGAGAATAACCCAGCAAGAATAACCCAGAAACACATAAATGCAAACACATAAATGGTAAAAATGAATATATCTTGGGTTTTCTCAACAACCCAACCTGCTGGGTTAAAATGTGTAAACCAGCATGCTGGGTTACTTTAACCCAGCATGTGTTCTGTCCAATATTTACCCAGCACTGGGTTGCCAATTGGGTTATTTTTAACCCAGCCATTTTTAGAGTGTAGATTGATTTTGATTGCTTCCATTGTCCTAATTTGTAAGTCGCTTTGGAAAAAAAGAGTCTGCTAAATGGCTAAATGTAAATGTAAATAAAGTGTACTGTAAATTACCTTGAATAGCAAATATAACTCATTACTGCTATCTACTGGTATATATTAAAAATGCATGAGATTATAAAAAAATAAGCATATTAGAATGATTTCTGCAGGATCATACTGTATGACACTGAAGACTGGAGGAATGGCGTATGAAAATTCGGTTTTGCATCACAGGAATAAATAATATTTTAAAGTATATTAAAATAGAAAGCAGTTATTTTAAATTGTAATAATATTTCAAAATATTACAGTTTTTTCTGTATTTTTGATCAAATAAATGCAGGCTTAGAATGCATTACAAATCTACTGATCTCATTTTTTTTTTTTTTTTTGTCAGTGCATACATGTACACATTGAGAAATAAATAAATATATATATATATATATATATATATATATATATATATATATATATATATATATATATATATATATTTCAAAGGGTACTGCAGTACATTGTGAAATTTACTAGCAATTTCTGAGTGAATCATTCTAATGTGGTGATTTATTAATATATTTTTAGTTTTAAAAACTGTGCTGCTTAATATTTTTTTGGAAACTGTGATACAGCATTCATTGATAAATCAGAATAGCATTTATTCAAAATAGAAACCTTTTTCAAAGTCTTTACTATCACTTTTTATCAATTTAACACATCCGTTCTGAATAAATGTATCAATTTATTAAAAAAGAAAGAAAGAAAGAAAGAAAGAAAGAAAGAAAGAAAGAAAGAAAGAAAGAAAGAAAGAAAGAAGTTCTGACCCCAAACTTTTTAACAGTAAAAAAAGCTGCTACTCTTTCTCTCTTCACCTGGTCCTCTTTCTCAGCACTCCCCCTCCCCAGATTAATGATGAGTGTTTGCTTGCAGTGCCTGGTGAGATGCTTCGTCTACTGAAAGTAATTTATGTAACCAATCAAGCGCTCATTTGTCAACCATCACTCTTCATTTCAGTGACTGCAGGACACCAGTGCTGTGGTCTCTGGGGTGTTGACATATGTTGTTTTGTTATTTTGATTGCAATTAGTGGATGTGTCTGAGTAATAAGGGACGGTGGAACAGGGCCATGGCGATATGGTCACCTCAGTGAACGAGAAAGAGAGAGAGAATGAGACAGAGGGACAACTACATACATAGTCTGACTGTTCATTTTACTACATCAAAACAACACTGTGTAAGAGCTCATTCTGTGTTTAACTCATTTTTGTACCACAGGATTCACTAAACAGAATTGCAAAAATTATTGTTTTCAAACACTTCTGAACTCCTGAACACTCCTGCTATTGGTCAGGCAAACCGTTGATCCCATCCCAAATCCACTACATTGGTAAAACTATTGTTGTTACATGGGAATGGTCGGATATTCTCCAAAAAAAAAAACAAACAAAAAAAAAAAAACATGATAATAAACTATTAATGTAATGAAAGTATATGTTTAATGTTTATACAGTGCCTAAGAGAAATGGCTGTGTCTACATATTAAGCTTGGCCAATAAAATGCATTTAACACCGAAACAGTAGCTTTTAATAAATAACCAGAACACAAGCTTATAGGAACTGTTTGTATGGCACTGCTAGTTATTTTTTACCAGGTTTGTACAAATTCAGTATAAAGTCATGCCATGGTAGTAAATAGTTTGTAATAAGTAAATTAAATTGCCATGGTAGTAAATAATTTACTGTAAAGATTGCCATTGTAATCAATCAATGGTCAACATCAAGACTCACCAACACTAAATTATTTAGATCTATACATTTTTAACTTTGTTGGCTAACATGTTAAAGTTCTGCACCAATTACAGTAAACATACGCTTGTGTGTATGTGTGTGTGTGTATCTGAGAGAGATCATATACATAAAAGTATATATAAATATAAATCGTTCCCTCTCATAACTAAAAAAGACAGACATTATCCTACTGCTCATAAAACATTCAATAAATAATGGTTTTACAATGAACTGTACCAGCAGGCGCACAACGTCTTAAAACGTTGTTATTTGGTTAAATTTCAATGTCAATTCAACATCTAATGTCAATGTTGATTTGATGTCCAATACCGATGTCAGCTGATGTTGACATTTGTTGTTTTTACATATTTGATATTGATATTTGTTTTGTTTTTAGGTTGTGTAACCAAAATCCAACATTAAGTCAATGTCAAATTGGCGTCAAAATACTGATGTCAACCCGATTTTCATTCTCAACCAAAATGCAATGTCTGTCCAACATCATGTCCAACGTCAACCTGACGTTATACTGACGTCCTGTGCCTGCTGGGCTGTTAGAGAGCTACATATGGCAATTTGTACATTCAATAAAAAAGGCTCTCCGCTTCTCCGCATCACTTTTACACCTTCAAATCCTTCTCCGAAAAAGTCAATGTTAATTCTCGTTTTATTACGAGCTCTGTTGCATTCTCTTTTTTGATAGCAGAAGCTACTCTGTTCAGCCTTATTTATTTATTTGTTTGTTTGTGGTTCGACATTTAGCGTACTTCATGTCGCTATTTCTCACTCATTGTGACAAATAACCTACATCACTTCCAAAATATTGGTGCAACTTTTCTCTATTTACGGATATGACTAGACATGCACGGACGAGTGATGCAAGTATACACAATTCCTCGTGGAAAGCATCCCACTACATCTAAAATATAAACACTTATATCAGGGTTACCATAGTGAATCAGGTTAAAACAAAAACATGTTTTAGAAGTGGTATTGATGTCGTATTGACTCATTAAAAAGTTAATTTTGCATCAAAAAATTTATATAGTGTTTTAAGCATTTGAGAATGTCCTAAATGTATGTTTAAAATAGACTGCTATTGATCGCAAGTGCCCAAAACTATTAACTTTGTGGAACAGTATTGTTGAATGTTCAATAAAATAAGTAAATATTGAGTTAGTTTTGTTTTAGTTACAGTATTGCCAGCTTTTTTTCCATGTTTGCTTCAACAACAAAAATACTTAAACAAGGTAGACTGAGCTTCTCATTGCAACACAGTAGCATTCCTAAATGAACCACTGAATGTTTGTGAATGAAATCAACAAATCAGTCAAGTGAATGACTCAAATTCACCTAAAGACAGTCACTTGCTGTATTACTGAATTAACACTTGTTTAGTAACTGAAGTATTTTGAATGATTTGGTTGAACAAAAAGATTCAAATAACAAAGACATGGCTCCACCTGTTGCCATCTGGTGGCATAATGGAGTAACAGGATGCATCACCGACAAATCAGTACTCTTGGAACGCAGCATGACCAATCAAATTTGAGGGCCGGAACTGACTGTTGCATAATAAATCATACCTTCACAATGCATTGCAACCAATGGACTAATAAAGCAGACACCTTTGATACAGCATATGTGTAAAACTAGGTTGTAAGTGTCCAAAATGTGTAGCTACAGATGTGTCCATCTCACTTAAGCTCCCTGCTCATGTTGATAGCCACATCCAGATGCTGAATGGGGCAAGCATCCCTCTCTCTCCATTCCTCTCTGCCTCACTGCCTTCCTATTAGCCAGCTCATATTCCACATCAAAGGCACAGATGCCAATAACCTAACTCTGCCCCCTAAATGCTAAATTATTATTATTAAAGTGTGATTGACGGGCCTGCTTATTAATTATAATCTTGTGCACATATGCGGGGTGATGGCAGGAGTGGAAGCGGCTTTGTGTGCCAAGGCACCTCCACACAGAAGCTAATTTGCTCTGACACACTATCAAAGCATGCTCGTCAGAACTCCCATGGTGGCTCCTATGGGCCGCACTCACGTTTTAAGGGACACACAGTGCAAGGGAGGGAGAGCATCACATCACACACATATGGATTTTACACACAACCGACAGAAGCCAAAAAAAAAAAAAAAAAGTCAAAGGTGGAATGCTTTGTCAGATAGCACTTTTTTTGCTCTGTAAAACACATCTAAATGTAAACCTATTCAAACCCTTTAGAAAAAAATTATTTACTTATTCTCTAGACAAAATATCAATACATGCTAAAGATCAATTTGATTTTTTATTTTATTATTTTTACTTTACTCGAATTACATTTATTTTTCTTAGTATATATGTTTAAAAAAAGCAATGACTTAAGGAAAAAAATTATATATATATATATATATATATATATATATATATATACGCTCTAAAAAAATGCTGGGTTAAATGCAAACCAGTGCTGGGTAAATATTGGACAGAACACATGCTGGGTTGTTTTCAACCAACAGTTCGGTTAAATGTTTAACCCAACCTTCTGGGCAATAACCCAACCCCTGGGTAAAAACAACACAATCGCTGGGTTCGACCATATTTTACCCAGCGCTGGGTTGTGTTTAACCCAGCATTTTTTAGAGTGATTGACGGGCCTGCTTATTAATTATAATCTTGTGCACATATGCGGGGTGATATATATATATATATATATATATATATATAGCCATAGTCAAATTATATTTGACTAGATTGATTGAATGAATATTTTCCCTGCCCTTACAATTTTAATCTTTTTCATCCTTTTCTTCTTTATCCTTTCTTTTTCCTGACCACATACAGTACTGCCCGCTCCTTGATGAAACTGGAAGTATGGCGTGTTTATCACCAGCACAGAGGATCAAGACAGTTTGAAAACATAGAGAAGGCAATGACTCACTAATGCAATTTGTAAAGATGCTTTGTAATACACTTAAGACACCCACATAAACTTTACCTGCTGGACTTTTATAGCTGTAAGGAATTGGAGATGCGGTTAGTGTAAGATAAATGTCAGAGCAATTCATATTGTCTCCATTACGAAAGAAGACGAGGAAGGGACACTTTTCTAAGAGGATGGGAAAGGAAGTGAAACCTTTTCCATTTATCCTGCATATGCTCTTTTTTTCTTTTTAATAGCAAATTGCAGTAAATATAGCAACATTTACAATAAAAAATAACAAAAATGTCTCATATATAATATTTGCACCATAATGTTACATACAAAGAAATAAGTTAAAATCAACTAAATTTTTAATTAATTCACTGGGTTTTTATTGATTTGTGTTATAAAATACCCAACAAAATGGGATTTGTCATGTACTACCTATATATTTGCTATTCAAAGGATGTACAGGTGTAACCAGAAGGGGGCACTGAAGCATCATGCATGTCAATGGACAGGTAAACAATTCCTCCTTATAGTGTTGTTCACAAACTCACTTATGATCCATTTTTCATCATGGTCTGAGACTTAACACTCAATTAAGGAAGTAGTATCACATCATCATGGATGTATAGTGTAAACGTCATCCCATTAATGACTCCATCTCCTCAGTCTCCTAAACCACCAATGTTATTATCATGTGAGGCTACCGATGGACATTTTATACGTTATACAGCCATATTGTATGTAACAGTTGTGACAAAGGAGGAGTTCTACACAACCGCAAAATCATTAAATCAAACCTCGCACACATGCATGCAGACACTTTAAAACACAGCTTGCACTCAGACGCAAAGCTGAAATGGCAGAGATGAGTAGCTAGAATATAAAGAGCGGCTCGCAGGGTGGCAGGACCTGCAGCTGTGATGGGCGCTGAATGACTCTTTTAATGGGGGAAAAAGACTTAGGAGATTAAATGGAGGCCCTCTGATGCAACTCAATTCAATTTGTCAGTATGCCTATTCATTTGGCAGACCAGGCCCCGCTATATAATTTCTCCATCTCGGTGCTCTCATCCTAGATAGGCGAGCGGCACGGACATCTCGTGCTGGGTTTTTACCTACACATTAATCAGAGAGCCAGCAAACTACCAGCACTTATAAGACGGCAGAACCCTGGTCAGGGTTCAGCTTCATTATGACTGTATGTATATTTCAAATAAAGTAAAACACATCTGCTTTCCAGAGCAGCATCTGCACTCTTGCAAATGGAGTTCAAATTGCCTGAAATGAGGGGAAGAAGTGAGCAGACAGAACAAAGAGGAAAAAAACGGGAAGATTTCATCCCCCCAGAAAAATGACTAATAGCTGTTTCTGCCGGAGCTCGTACAATCTTGTCGGACTATTCGAAAATGAGAGGCTGCCTAATTTGCCAGTGCATTTTTCTCTCCATTGTCCTCTCCTTTTGCACTTTTTCTCCCTTTCTCCGTTCCTCCGCGGCCCCCCCAAGCAGTCATCCCCCACTCATTCTCTCTTCCTCTAAATGCAAAGATGTACCCAAGGGCAGTGTGTGGATCATGGTCAATCACAGCGAGCAGATCTGCATATTCAGTGAGTCATAAATCTTCTATTAGCTGCTCTGCTCTGACTGACTCCTGACCCTTATTTCTCCAGGATGGAGGGGGGTCTTTGGTAGACAAGGGCACGCTAACAGCTCTCCTCCCATCCTGTTCCGAATGACACTCGGTCTTCACACCATTCACACGTTCCGCTTGTCCACGAACACATCCCATCATCCCTGGGACCATCACACTTCCACACCCTCGAGGGCTAAACGCTCATTCGGTGGTGCACAAATCCACGACGTAATGAGTGGGGAAGAGCTGATTATTTTTCTTTCACACCAAGACGATGGATGGAAGACCGTTCGTACTTCTGAAAGAAGTACTTGGGAGAGGGATGCAACTGACAGAGAGGAAGCGAGGGGTGTGTTAGATGGAGGAACAAAACAAGGCAGTACAAAAACTGGAGGTAGAAGAGAGAGAGAGAGAGAGAGAGAGAGAGAGGGGGCGAGAGGGAGAGAGGGAGCGAGCGAGGGAGGGAGAGAGAGAGGGAGGGAGAGAGGGAGGGAGAGAGTGTCTGGAGTGGGCCTTGATCAGAATGGATAGCGGTGGAAGTTTCTGGAGACCCTCATAAATTCCTGGCGGAGGTGTAGGCCTCTAACACTTTAACAAGTCGCTGTGCTAGCCGTCAGTGCAGCGTTTAACAGTAGGCAAAAGCCTGTGTGACAACACCACACCTCATTCATTATTTAAAAAGACCTGCATGCACACAGCAACGCATCTGCCAGCTGCAGTGCTTTCTCTTAACGATCCCTTCGGTCCAGTGAGAAAAAGAAAACGACAGAGAGGCACCAAGAGCAATGCAAAGTTGCAAAGCAATGCAGACAGAGACAATTTTTCTTGAAACTGTTTTTTTCAGTCACTTTGGATCAATTCTTGAATGAGATGATATAAATAATCAGTTTCTTGTTCACACCAAGTTTGAATTTCTTATTTAGTTTTGGCATCTGTGTGCAAAACAAATAAGTGCAATAACTAAATGCATTTGGCTTGTTGTTCAAAACTGATGCATTGATTCTCTGTGAAAATGTCATCTCTTCACAACTTATAAACATTCTTTCACCATATTAGACATCACATGCAAAATAATCCATTCATTTATCAAAATCTGTCAAAGATGTATGTTCCATAAATATATCTGACATTGAATGTTTTATGTTTATATGTAACATACTACAAAAAAAATAAATAATGTACTGTATATTCTGCATATTGCATATATATTTTTTTCTGTGTACTACAGTGAGATACACAAAAGCATTTAGCTAGACAAAACTAGACAGCTAGAATTCCTTAAATGATCATTCTGTGTTTCTATGGAATATCCTGACATGATATGTGTTACATGTAGCAATGATTTGGCATCTTGCAGCTGCGAACAATCAGCATGAATGGAACATTTGTGTTCAGTATGTGTTGATGCTAATGAATGAATATCGATTATATTTTCACAATATACCAGTTTTTTTTTTTTTTTTTTTTTTGATGAGCATAAGAAACTTCTTTAAAAAATTCAAAAACAATGAAAACATTAAAAATCTCCACACGTGCGCGCACACACACACACACACACACACACACACACACACACACACACATATATATATATATATATATATATATATATATATATATATATACAGACAGACAGACAGACAGATAGATAGATAGATAGATAGATAGATAGATAGATAGATAGATAGATAGATAGATAGATAGATAGATACAACCAAATTCTGCGGAGTGAGAACGTCTCGGTTACGTATGTAACCCTCGATCCCTGAAGGAGGGAACGGAGACGTCACGTCGGTGACCGACGAATGGGATCTCGCTGGAGAGACCAATCCACTTCGAGTGTAACTAAACAAGCCAATGGATATTGGCGCGCGGTATTTCGCATCTGGCTGCCACACCCCGCAGCGCGGGTATAAGGGGCAGCAGGTGCACCGCATGAATTCATATTTTCGCTGAGGAGCCGAGCCGGTGACCTGGCAGCTCAGCCGTGGTACAGCGACTGTGGCGACGGGACGTGACGTCTCCGTTCCCTCCTTCAGGGAACGAGGGTTACATACGTAACCGAGATGTTCCCCTTCAGTCGGTCACTACGAGTCACATCGGTGACCGACAAATGGGATCCCTACCAAAGCGCCACAGGAACTGCCCCCTCCAGTGCCCTGTGTAGGCCTCCAGGTCCCTCCTATAACGCAGATGATAGGACCGGGCTCTACACAGAGAAGGTTGACTACTGCTGTTCCTCAAGCAACCTAACAGTAGGACTTGGATAACACTGGGAAAGTGTGCCCTTCCATTTGGAAGAGGCACACTGCGGAGTCTGCGGAGGTTAAGTGACATTTATTCGTGTGAAGTAACCCCGTATGGCCCTATCGCACATGGAAGTCTCTGAGATGGCTCAGGCTGCATCATTTAGAGACGGCAGAATGCGGTCTGCCGGGGGAAACACGCCTCTAGTAGCTGTACCATGGAAATACACATATGGAACCCAACAGGGTCGCTCATATGGGCACTAGCCTCACACCAGATATCAGGAATTCATTGGCTGAAAGGCCTGGCACCGGACGCTCCGCCACGTCTGGCCGCCGGAGTGCTGGAGGACTCGACAGGGTTTGCCTGGTTAAGGAACTCTCTGGAGAATTATGCGTTAAGGACGCCGAAAGCCGACTCTGAACTGGGCCTCTCAGTGTCACTACCCGTTTGAGGTGAGAACACAGAAGGAAACCGGTTCAACACGTAGGCTATAGAACCTAGCGAACATGTTAGGAGTCGCCCAGCCCGCAGCTCTACAAATGTCTGCTAGTGAGGCACCACGAGCCAGCACCCAAGATGATGCGACACCCCTAGTGGAGTGAGCACGCAGCCTGAGCGGGCAGGGTACAACTTGTGCTTCATAGGCCAAGGTGATGGCATCCACTATCCAGTGGGCTTGGAGACAGCCTTCACCTTCTGCTGTCCTCCGTAACAGACAAAGAGCTGTTCTGAGGTCCTAAAGCTCTGAGTTCTATCCACGTACTGTCGCAGTGCGCGTACAGGACAGAGCAAAGCTAGTGCTGGGTCTGCCTCCTCCAGGGGCAGTGCTTGCAGGTTCACCACCTTGTCCCTGAAAGGAGTGGTAGGAACCTTGGGCACATAGCCGGGCCGGGGTCTCAGTGTTGCACAGGAGTCAGCCGGTCTGAACTCAAGGCACGATTCGTCGACCGAAAATGCCTGCAGGTCCCCCACCCTCTTAATCGAGGCCAATGCAGTCAGGAGTAGGGTTTTTATAGAAAGAAACTTCAACTCGACTGACTGCAAAGGCTCGAAGGGGGCAGTTTGCCAGTGATAAATCCCAAGAGGGTAGGAAGGGAGGCCTAGGAGGATTTAACCCCCTGGCCCCCCTAAGGAACCTGATGACCAGGTCATGCTTCCCCACGACCTCCCCTCTACGGGGTCATGGTGAGCGGAAATAGCAGCAACATAAACCTTAAGGGTGGAGGGGGAAAGAAAGCACGGCTCTGATCGAACATCTCCGGGGGTCCTCATGGTGAGAGGAACACCATTCGACAAACAGGTTCCACATCAGAGCATAGGCCCGTCTAGTGGACGGTGCTCGAGCTGAAGCGATAGTGAGTGCTACCTCCTGGGGTAGGTCACCTAGAAACTCCCCGTCCCATCCAGGGACCACACGTGGAGTTTCCACATCTTGAATGGCAGCTTGTGAAGCGCACGGTTCAAAACTCGCAGATCCAAGATCGGTCGTAACCCACCGCTTTTCTTGGGCACAATGAAGTAAAGGCTGTAAAACCCTGACCTCATATCGGCTGGAGGGACTGGCTCTATCGCATCCTTCGCCAGTAGGACTGCGATCTCCGCACGCAAGACAGGGGCATCGACAGCCTTGACTGAAGTGAACCGGATGTCCCTGAACTTGGGGGGATGCCGGGTGAACTGAATCGCGTAGCCAAGTCTGATGGTCCACAGGAGCCACCGGGACGGACTGGGGAGCGTTAGCCAGGCTCCGAGAGACCATGCCAGCAGAACCAATGGGGCCACCGACGTACCTGCGGTGGGGCATCGTGGTGGAACACAGGGACCTGGCCCGGGACCTGTGATGGCCTGGCCTGTGATGGCAGGGGACGGGTTCTGGGTGTAAAGTGTAACACTCACCTGATTCCTCCTCGTGTGGGAGGAAACGCAGGAACCCGGCTCGAGACTTGTGACAGCCTGGCGTGTGACGACTTGAAGTGGGGACTCGAGTGTTACAGCCCTTACCTGGTTCCACGAATGGGCAGGAGGGGTGCTCTTGGGGAACCCACTGCTGCCCGCTGGCGAGAGAGGAGGAGGGAAGCGATCCCGTGATGCACAGCTCGCAATTCTTCTCCTGTTGAGACCCAGAGACTGAGGAAACCGCTCTTTCATTGAAGTTTTGGGTACCAAACAAAAACAAAAACAAAATGAAACAAAAGATTCTCCACCCGGGAGTGGTGCAGTCACCATCTCCCGATGAGCAGTTTCCTCCATCTCTGGGTCGCCCGTCTCAGGGCTTCTTGCACTTGCGCTTGCCGCCAGGTTTGGCGGGGTCCTGGACGGGCTGGGCGTCCTGCCTGCGACCAGCTCCACGATGCTGCCTGGTGGAAGGCTGCTTCGGCTGCGCGGGAGCAGGGGCAGCCGCAGGGGGGCGCCCATGGCAACGAGCAGGCTGAGGGGCTGCAACTAGGGTGGAAGCAGCAGGTTTCCTCCGGCACATGATGTGTTTGATTGCCTCAGTCTGCTTTTGTGCTGCCGAGAACTGCTGGGCAAAGCTCTCGACAGCGTTGCCGAAAAGGCCGGTCTGCGACACGGGAGCATTCAGGAACTGTACCTTCTGCTGCTCCTTCATGTCAGCTAGACACAGCCAGAGATGGCGCTCCTGAACCACTAGTGTGGACATCGCTCGACCCAGGGACTGTGCAGTCACCTTCGTCGCTCGAAGCGCGAGGTCTGTCGCAGTACGCCGTTCATGTAGAACCGCCAGGTCGTGGCCACCCTCGTGCAGGTCTTTCAGGGCTTTGGCCTGGTGGAACTGCAGTAACGCCATGGTGTGGAGGGCAGAAGCCGCCTCCCCAGAACTCTGTAAGCACTGCAAGTTAGGCCTGACGAATACTTACAGGCCCTTGAGGAGAGACACGGGTCACCCCGCAGAGTGGTAGCGGCTGTTGAACACAGTTGCATGGCCACAGACCGCTCCACTGAGGGGATGCCCGCGTACCCCAAAGCGGCCCCACCATCGAAGGTGGTGAGGGCGGAGGAGCCACAAGATTTGTTTCGGACAGTGAAAGGTGCCCTCCATGATCTAGTGAGCTCCTCATGCACCTCCGGGAAGAATGGCACCAGAGGGGGGCGCTGAGAACCAGCGCAACCCCTACCGAGAAACCATTCGTTCAGCCTCGAAGGATCGGGACGCGGTGGAGGATTCCACACGAGCCCGACATTCTCGGCGGCCCAGGAAAGCATAGCCGTCATCTCTGGGTCTGGCTCAGACAACGCTACCACACCCGAAGGGGGCAACACAGCTGAGTCGTCATCCCCGGAGAGAGAGGGCTCGCCCTCCGATGCAGCGATCGACATCTGGTCGCCAGAGGAGGCACCGAAGGAAACGAGTGGTGCCCTCTGTCCTGCAGAGGGCCCAGCCCGCTCCAACGGCAGCTCCACCAGCTGCGGAGTGCTTGAGAGGTGAGGGAAGCTCACCGTGATCCTCAAATCACCTCTGACTCCACTGGACGCAGCGCCGCCCCGGGTGCCGGGACAAACGCTGGATCGCGGCAGAGGCAGAGAGACTCCGCCATGTTTGACATAGCGGAGTCTTTTATGCAACTCCGAGATAGTCATGTCCCCACAAGAAGAACATGAATCATCCACGAAAGTTTCCTCATCATGCTGAATGCCCAGACACATGAGACAGCGATCGTGACCGTCCTGAGGTGCCAGGAAATCACCACACCCAGAAACGCACGGGTGATAAGACATCTTTCAAAAGATGCGATCACCCGTGTTGCTTTTTTAGGGAAATGCTCTTTTAGAGAAATTGCTCTTTTAGTGCTGAAGCACTCAGGGGAGCTGGCCACCGCACACTCCTGGTGTGGCTGTCTACACGAAGACGATCTTTTTTTTTTCCCTCCCGTGAGACCACTACCACCGCTGCTGTGCCGTAACGCCCACACTTGTTCAGCAATCACTCAAGAAAACAGGAGAGCAGTAGTGATGCACCACCGCTCTGCTCCGAAGCGAAAATGTATGCAGTGCACCTGCTGTCTCTTATACCCACGCTGTGGGGTGTGGCAGCCAGATGCGAAATATCACATGCCAATGTCCATTGGCTTGTTTAGTTACACTCGAAGTGGACTGGTCTCTCTGGCAAGATCCCATTCGTCGGTCACAGACGTGACTCATAGTGACCGACTGAAGGGGAACTGTATTTAGTTATGTGTACGTGGCCAAAGAGAGGTGAGGAGAAGGGAGATGAGTGTTGCGGGAGAGAAAGGGTAAAAAAAAAAATAGAAGAAAAAAGTAAGAATGAAGTGTTGGGGGGGGGGACGTGGAATGAAACAAGGAACAGGAAAGATAGATGAGACAAGTGGGGAAGGAAAGGAAGAGAGAGAGATTTGCATACCTGAATCAGCAGCACTCACACATCTGGTCATATTCCATAGTGATGACATCCAAGTTTCACATTACCACATTCATAATGTTTGCATTAAAACTCTTGTTTGTGATTTGAGCATGAGGCTGATAAAACATAGATAAGATGAGACCTGGGTTGGTGAAAATCCCACTCAGATAGCTGTATGCCCATTTTTTATATATTCAATTAGCTAACAAGGCTGTAGCGCCAAGAGCAAGAGCAGGTTTGATGGATCAGCCAACTTTTTCCCAGCAGGCTAAGCTTACTCAGGCATTTTTTTTCTTTTTCTCTCCCCTTTATTCTGGAAGAATGCTGGAAAAAAGTTATGAGGGTGCTGTAAAGAGACAGGCTTGCCGATCTATGACAAATTTACTGTTCCAGAGTAACCCTCACGATTCCCATAAGCTCTACAGATGGGAGTAGAAAGAGAAGGGTGAGGGAAAACCTGAAAGAGCGAGAAATTTCATTAAGATGTCTTTTATTTGAAGGTTAATTGGAAATGTTTTCATTGTCTAACCTTCAGGGCCTGATACTTCTGTTGTTTGAAAGCAGATTCAGAGGACATAACAACAAATATCTTTGTTTACTTTGCCAACAGCCCATTTCAGGGCTGACTAAAAAGCAATCATATTATTTATTGAAGCATTTTTTTTTTTTTTTTTCTAATTTTCGTCTATCGCTGCCCCTTGGCATTCATTGGCCTTTTGTGGGGTCAAGTCCTAGCATTAAGTCTGACATTTGGCTGAAATCTATGAAAAACCTCTGTCGTTATAGGTCAAAGTCCCATCACTACAGTCAGACCCTGACCCTCTGACTGCAGCCGATGTGTTTTTCTGGAGCAAACAGAGGTGATTTGCCATGGTAGCTTTGGTTTCACTAGGGTTAAAATACCCTGATATTCTCTCACTCTTTCACATATAAATACTAATAGAAGACTGTTTCCAGCTCAAAGTAAATTTTATTTCTCATAATTGTGACTTTAAATGTCACAATATGACTTTATACATCACAATGGTGATTTTTTCTAATAATGTGACATCTCAACTTTAGTATTAGCAACTTTATTATTTATTTCTTACAACTGCACTAACAATTAATCTCAAATTTCCTTATTTTCATCTCAAATAATTACTTTGATCTCCCACAACTGCCAATTTATTTCTTATAATTGCACATGCATTTATTAAAATGTCTTAATTTCTTGTAGATTGCAAATACATTGCAATCGCAGGTTTTAAATCACTTTAACGCAAGTTGTAACCATCTAAAAATGGTTCAATCTCTAACAACTGCAACTTCTCATAAGTTTATTTCTTGCAGTTTATAGCAGTTTATTTCATTCTTATAATTTTGTCACAATTTTAACATCCTCACAATAGCATCTTTTTCTCATAATGTAACTTTATATCTCAACTTTATATTTTAGCAATTGCAATTCACAATTGCCATTTTTACTTTTTTTACTTTTTTTTATTTTATTTTATTTTTTGACAATTTACATTTTTAATCTGAAATTATTTTATGGTCCTATTTCTCAATTACCTTCACATTTATTTCTTCTTTTAAATTTTAACTCTCAAAATATAAATGTTTTAATCTCAAATTTATATTTTGTAACCATCTAAAAGGTTTCAATCTCTCATAATTGCAACTTTATCTCCCAAAATTGAGTATCTTTTGTAAAATGAGGTTTTATATCTCACAAATATGGCTTTATATCTCACGATTGCGACTTTTAATTTCCCCAGTTGCACTTTTATTTATTTATTTATAAATTTATTTGGCATTGTGACTATTTTATTTTGAACTTTATCTCACAGTTAACTTTCTTTTTTTTTTTTGAGGCAGAAATGGGCTTCTATAACATCCACTTTCATGTCCTTTTATAGTGTGGGACAAATGTGCCACCTGAGACATTCTCACCCTGCTTCCTGAGTGCTTCCTCTTGCACAGAGTTTGCCCTCACATTACAAGGGCTAGAACTAGGACATGCCCATCCATGCTAATGGCCATGGGGCTTTTTCTGCATGTGTTTGTCTGTGGCTACTAAGAGAAACCACAGAGTCCTCAGTATCTCTGTTCTTCTCAACAGAGAACATTCTCTTGGGGGATACACCTCAGGGTCACAGGCCTCCGAGGCAAATGCCAAGGCACTTCTGTAGCCAGGTCACCTTGCCTTTCCCATGGAAATGGGTCAGGATGGAAGGTGTCTCTGCAGTCCATTTGCACGCCTCCTGAACGCAGTTCAGCCTTTGCTGGTAGAGGACACGGAGGAGACTGAGAGTGTAGGAGAGGGTGAGACACCAACCGTCAGAGCCAAAGGAGAAAAAAAACACCTCACACTCACTCACTCACAAAAGAGAGAAAATACAGTGGGTCCAAATCCCCCAGCTGTGGGCCTGTCGTTTTGCATAAGTCAGGTATGTGTTTGTGGATGGGGATGGCTCATAACTCTCGGCAGGCTGATATTAAATCCGTATGCGTGGAGACGTGCCCCCGGACAGTAATGGATTACCTGGCCCCGATTCCCCTCCCAGCCCGGCCTGGCTTGGCTCAGTCCACCGACCCCGACTGTCTGGAATGTGACAAGATAGCGGGAGGCTGCCAGGGCTGCCGGGAGGCCAGATTTATCTCGCTCTGCGCTGACGGATGATAAAAATGTCAGGCCGTGATGTTTGGATTGGGTCGCCAGCCGGAAGGCCTGCACGCCGGACAGGCCACCAAGAGATACATACACATCTGCACAACTATACATATCTTCACAATCGCTCGATCACCTGACCCCACCTTCAAGGCTTCAGAAACGAATCTGTAGCCCGATCTTTTCATTTTTCTGGCCTCACTGCCTGAAAAAACACCTCAGGGTAGAGCGCTTTGGTCCTCTGCTGCATCTTTCATGAACGCTGATAACATCACAATGCATGCGATAACACCATTCCAACACACGCCACCCACACACGCAGAGCTCAACAATACGGATGGCTCTGGGCCAGTTTGAGAAAGTTGATAGAACTGTCACTTACAGCCTATGTTCGTTGATCATGTGCCATTATGCCTTGCAAACCTCACCATTTGGATTTCTGGGAGGTATAGAACATTGCAGATTGTGCTGATTTAGATATATCTTCAAGGTAATGTTAACTTGCTGACCAACACTGATGAGTTTTTAGTGAAATTTGAGTATGATGAACAGTACTGGAAGCATCAGTTTGAATGGAGTGCAAATTCTAAATAAATCAGAAATGATTTTCGTCTGTATGTCATTGTTTTCCAGTAAAAGCATTTAAGAAATGTCACAGCTGAATAATTCAATCGATTCATCCTTTTTAAATGGATACATTATCTTAAATTGTATTATACTACACAATGTTTACATAATGTATAATATTGGGTGATTATACAAACATTATATATAATTATATGTATATTCTACATTTTGTATATTTAATTTATATTTTATATTAATTTATATATTTACATCTATATATTATATATTTAATCACCAGTTGTATATATATTTGAATAATGATATGAGAATTAGATTAAATAATATTTACATAATGATTAATAATAACAATAATACTAATGTAATTCTGTGGCCTTTCATAAACACATTTTTTTCTGAAAAACAATGGAATGCACAAACACACACACACGCATATAGCTGTGTGTATGTTCTAATATTAGATCTAATGTAATAATAATCCAATACAGATAATGCCTAACAAAATATAAATAAATAAATAAATAAATAAATAAATCAACTACAGTCGGGTGAAGAAAAAAATCATCACACACTCATACACACACGAACACAAACACACAAGACAGTCTTTCAGTTTTTCCAGCGCAGGATGTTGAGTAAAAGTCAAGGTTGACTTTAGCACCTGCTTGAGTGATTCATTGTGTTCTTCCTTCATTTAGAGACAGAGAGAAACAGAGAGATACTGTGTGTTCTTTAAGAGCCTACTTGGCATCAGGCCAAAGTCCACAGGCTGTGTCCACGACAACGGAGGGATGAGCCTTTGAAAATCAACCAGCGGCCCAATTATGTCCTCCTGAAGCAATTATGCCCAATGACACCAGCTTCGCCCCATTCCAGATGCCCTCCCCAGCCTTAATTACGTATGCTAATGCCGAACCCAAGTGACATCACTAAACCTGTTTCTGCCAGTGGAAATAAATCACCAATTTTAATAAACATCTCTGTGCAAAGGATTAGCTTACCCAAAAATGAACATTCTATAGTACTCTTATGATGCTTTTGCATCCTTTTTGAAGCTCGAAAGCCTCAGTCCCCATTTATTGTAACTGCATGGAAAAGAGCAACCAGCACAGCCTTCATAATTTCTCCATTTGTCTTCTACAAAAAGAAAACGAAAGTCACAACATCACGATATGACAAAGCTCATTCTTGGGTGAACTACCCCTTTAAAAATGTCAGGTTTGCCAGCATAGATCATCTGCCATCTCGCGTGAGTTGGAGGTTAAATGAAAGGCACCTGGTTTCGACCCGTCTTGGCCTGCCACAGTGAGCTGAACCCAAAGAGGGTGAGGAGACGGTGTGCCCACTGACAGGTCTGGCCCGCTGCATTTAATGATATTTAAAAGAAAAATATGGCAGTGTGATGGTTTAACACTGATTGATAAGGCTGCCAGAGGAAAGTAGATAAACAAGCAGGTGATGGATTTGCCGCTCTCGAAGTGAAGACATTACGCTGCGTGCAGAACCTCGTGCCAGACACCTAGGAGCAGTGGGTGGCCGGAGGTTAGCCATTTTGTGCCCACTCAGTAATGCAGCTTTAATCACTCCCTATATTTCCAGTTAAAAAGGAGGCTTAATGAGCCAGTTTCACAAGCCCAGAGAAACTGATTATTATCTGAGAATTCCTACTGAGTTGGTGTTTGTCCAAGTCTCCTTCTCCCTTTCACTACATACCCTCTGCTCTCTCAGTAGATGGCGCTGTTGGCCTTCTGAAACCCAGCGGATAGTTTTTCAGAGCAAAGTGCCAAGTGGCTTTATGCTAGCATATTTTCTCCCTCCTGTCCTTATCATGTGTGTTTTCACCACAGAATAAGTGTAAGAGTTCTTCAAGTGTTTATAGAGTTTGTACTGCCAAACCCATCACAACATACGAGTGCACAGTCAGTAGTATCACAGCTCTCATCCCATTTATATCAAGCGCTAATTTCGATATTTCTGTAAGGTGGCTTTTTACACAATCGATGAGAGAAAGAGATATTTTTCTATCATGGATACAGACTCAAGTCTTGTTGTTTAACATAATTTGTGGCCATTTTAATTGTTGGTGAGTCACACAGCATTGTCTGTCTCTGATCTGTCAACAAGCATATGCTACTGAGCCTGTCTCTCCTCTCTCAGGGCTAAAAACATTGCACAGAGCTTGATTGTCTTTCTCTCTCGGTTTCTTTCTCTAGGCTAACAGAACAGCTGTAGATATCACAAAATGGCTAAACTTACAGTCGCCAAAAGCAGAGATGCAAAGTATCTACCCTGGGAAGATAGATGGTGTGAAGGATGACAAAATGCAACAACATCATGTCTGTTATAGCCTACATTATGTGTGTGTGTGTGTTCATGTCCATGTATTTTGCTGTGGCTTTGTGCATTTTGTACATTCTGGGCTGATGGACACACATACTAATATGCCTGTGAGCGTTTCTGCATGTGTGAAGCCTGCAGAGTGTGAGGAAGCAACTTTTCAGGAGGCAAAGGCACAAACTGTGAAGAGATGGGCTTAATTAAAATCCACATGAATATGCATGAGACACTTGTACGGTTCCAGTAATTACATATTGAAAAAAGGTTTCATGCGCTAGTGAGACGCTGGCGTAAGTATTCTTAAGTGATGTCTAATTCCAACACACCGCACAGCACAGATCGGAAGGGAGATAGTAAAAACTCTCCTTTAGAAAAAAAGAAGAAGACAAAACTCAAAGAAAACAGAAAAGGTGCAAGACATGTAGAGGTTAAGGTGTTTGTACAAAACCAATGTAAAACACAGATGAGTTTTTAAGCGAGAAAAACACCTACAATTTATGTTAACCAGACACAACAGTTCATGAAATGATCAGTGCTGATCTTCACAGAGGTACAGCTTGGTTATTGCTGAATACATGCTGCTATTGCACAATACCTTCATGTCAACCTGAATATGTACAAGCACTTACAGCAGACAGACATATCTGCCCACTCAGTCTCAGTATAGCACAGAAAAATTACAACACAAATGTTAGTTAAAAAGGTGCACTACAGTATTTTTTTGTGTTTCTCTGGATGGAATTTGTCTTGGATAGTGACACCTAGTGGTGTGGATGCAGCATCAAACAAAAGTTTGGTTTCAAGTGACTGAGGAAATGCTCTGTTAATGCTCTATGAATTTATTCTGTAAGCAAGTGTTCGCTAAACGGAAGTTTATTGAATAAAAAGTTAACAATATTCAGCTGGGAATATGATCTCAAGATGGTCGCCTCCATTTTTTTTTTTAAATTACAATTACTTACTTTAGAGGTAAACTTTTCTTTTTCATTCTTTCTTTTTTTTTAAACAAGGAAAAACTAACTTTCTTCCCATGTGCTGAAAATATGTTGCCTAATTTACCTCTTTGAAAAAAAAAAAAAAAAATTGTTGATAATTCTGGTAATGTTCACTTAAAAACTGAGGTGCATGTGTTTAGATCAATGAGGCTTACAATCAATCAGTTCCAAAAAAAGAACTGTTGATAATATAGCACAAAGAGAGATTTAGACATTTTTATTTTTAGGACAGTCATTTTGGAGGGATATTTTTGTACGCTCTGTGAGCAAAGTCAGTAAGTTTGACTCCAATGCAATAACATTACCTAGCATTTTCTGGAAAAAAAAAAAAAAAAAATCCTCTTCAGGTTAAAATGACCAGTACACAACATGAGGGTTAAAAATGCAAGAAAATCAAATATTCTCTCTTCTTAGATGTAGAAAGCTAGGGGAATGTAGAAGAGTGGAAAAGAGGGAGATAAACTGAAAGGGACTGTGAAAGAGATTCAGAAAAGGATAGAAAAGGAAGTTGGGAATTGCAATGGCAAGTATGATAGGATGGTTAATCACCACTTTGCCCCGCTAATTTTGCGCCCCCGTGGCAACAGAGCATGTTTTATTCAACAATTTATTAGATCCCCATCCATTCTGGCACTTAACACGCTGAGTCCACGCCGCTCCGCCGTGCACTGCGTCTACAGATCCGCCCAGCAGCGGCACGGCCTGTCTGCAGACCTCCCAGCTATCATTTCAGACCGCCGACAGAACAGCCAAACATCATTACAGACTGTCTACAGACTGAACCAACATCACTGCAGTTTTCCCTTTACGGAATCATCCATCGCTGCAGTGTCTACAAACCCTCCAAACATCACCCACAGAAAAAATGAAGGAGGGGAACGGAGGTAGCATAGAGAAGAGCTGGGACAGCAGCACCAGGCAGGGTACTAATGGCTCCCCGAGCTGTGAGACACTGGCATTATGCAGAAACATGCTGGCCATATGGAAAAGACAATGAAGTACAGTAATTAAAACAGAACAAAGAGAGAGACGCAGTGTGCCATAATTAGAACACTGATTAATCAGCTGATAATTTTACCTTGATTAATGTTCCTGATTTTCTTTTCATACTGACCTGAGCCAGTTGGGTACGGTCCAATTAAATTTAAATTAAGCGGCAGAAAATTCTGCATCAGAATAAGATGTCACAGGACAGGAAAGTATAATTGTTTTAGTGGTATGAACAATATGCAAGATGAGACCTTGCTGGACAAGTGTTCTCAATATGCATGTCAGGCTTGCTTAATTGTTTATACTATATAATATGTGATAGTTAACATATTACACATATTATTACGGTGCAAAGTCAACAGGGTGATCATTTTGTAACTCCCCATTGCCAAAGATAATATTCGAAGGTCCCTGAAGCTCCTCATTTTGAAACTTTATTTACAAATATGTGAGCGGTAAACTATTTTAAAAAATTCAATAAAGTAATTGTAAAATGTTTTAAATAATTTTTATAATTCTAGACATTTCAACGTTCTACAGGGTATAAGACTACTTAATTTACATTATTTTCTAGTAATTTGTGCTTTTTTAAAATGACTTTTTATAGTTAACTCTGTGTGTTACAATATTTTAGAGCTTGACATAACTAGAAAAACTTACATTCATTATAAAAATTTCCATATTCCATAGTTTCCTAATATATCCAGATTTTCCAAGACTTCTTAAAAAAAAAAAAAAAAACTAAGAAAAAAAAAAAATTATATATATATATATATATATATATATATATATAATTGCAATTTTCTTCTAAAAAAAAAATTGGACAATGTCCATGCTTATTACACTGCTACTCACCAAATAAATAAACAGATGGAAATTCGATTTCTAGCTGTTTATTATAAGCATCCAGTAAGAAAAAAACAGACCATTACAATGTACAAAAAAGCAACAAGACAAGCACTACAACCATTTTACAATAATATTCAAACTGAAGAACTCTGAGGTAATTTTCACTATAATCTATAAGTGAGATGCAAGATGGAATCAGTTTTGTGTTTATGAAAAACAGAGAAAGCCAGTCTGCGATGTGAGAGACATGATATAAGTGCTAATTTCAGTTACTTGGATGAGCGTTGCCATGGATGATGGTGAATATTAGGAAACATCAGACCTCTGTATGATTAACCAATCAGAATTAAGTATTCCAGAGTGCCACGGAATGCTCATTTAGTTATTCAAGACTATAGAAGAATTACAGAAAATATTGTTCAGCTATTGAATGAACGTATAATTTCTGTGGCAAAAATTTGCTGTTCGAAATAATATACAAACCTCCTCTCACTCCAATTACCTGCTCCATTATTCTTTCCAAATCAACTTTACCAGTAGGCTATATTTCCCCCGAAATATCAATACACCAATGGCTGGCCAGAAAGATGTTATTTAGTACAAACGAGAGCTCCCAGCAGCCTGACTCCCTGGGTGGGTCCCCTTAGAGATGCCCCACTCTGACACCAACTCCTCAATCACAGCCAAAACTAATCTGCCCAATATCACACAATGGCAGGTGCATTTATTCTGTCAATTGAGAGGAGAGGGGAAAACAGTTGGATGGCTAAATGAAAAAGCTGGCTCTCGCGTTCTCTAGTGGCCTCTCCGCGCTTCGCTTTCGTCCGGGCTGGGGCTGTTGGCCAGGCTTCAGTTGACTGGCTGGCGTCCAGCCCCTGTAGAGTCACTTTGGGCAGGCCCTGCCAGCCATGTCAGCGTGCCAAAGCCTCCTCCACCAGCGTTAGTGGAGGGCACCGCTACTGTCACTGGTGCCCCAGCGGACCCGACCTGGAGCGCCGTGTTAATTCACTCAGATCTATTTAAAAGCGGGTGACAGCTCTGTTACGGATGGAGAGGTGACAAGGGCAGCTGTTCCTTTGCACACATACACAAACACTACTGCAAACATTCAAACTACATAGGACCTATATGTTGACAAAGCATGCAGATCAATGTATGCAGTGGCCGCAAAAAAGGTGTATGAATCTAGATCTATATTTAAATTAGACAGATACTAATATTTAGTGTTATAAATATTATATTTATACTATGGAAATATTATATAAAATTTATACTATGGAAATATTATATAAAATAAATGTAACCTAGCATATTAGACTTCTTTCAAAAATATTAAAAAAAAAAAAAAAACTTTTGAAAGGTAGTGTATCTATCCATCCATCCATCCATCTTAGACTACCGTTCAAAAGTAAGGCGTCAGTAGGAGCTTTAGGAGCTCTGTCATGATAGGTTGCATTAATTACATCAAAATACAGTTAAATTGTAATATCATGTAACATCGTTATAAATTAAAATAGCTGCTTCTATATTGGCATGTTTTTTTGTTTTTTTAATGTAATTCATACCTTTGATAGCAAAGATTAATTCAGTCACATAATCAGAAATCATTCAAATATGCTGATTTGGTGCTCAAGAAGCATTTCTTGTTATTATCAATGTTGACAACAGTTGTGTTGCTTAATTTGTTTGTAGAAACCATGAATCTTTTTTTTCCAAGATTTTTTTTTAATGATAGAATGTTATTTAAAATAGAATAACTAAAATAAATAATAAAAATAAATAAGAACTATGTACATGTCTTTACTTTGTTAAATTAATGAATCATTACTAAAAAAAGAGAGAGAGAGAGAGAGAGAGAGAGAGAGAGAGAGAGAGAGACAAGAGAGAGAAAAACAGAGCACAATGCAATACAATAACATTAATTTTTAAGTGCGCCTTAAGTGTCCAAAAGTGTCCAAATACGCATGTATGATCTCTTTGGGCAAAACAGAACGGCAAAAGTAACCCCTGACGTATACGCTATAAATCCTAATTCAACCCAAGTCATAAATTGAGCAGCAGAAAACTGAGAATTGAAGGGAGAAAAAGTGGCATAAAGAGATAAAGAAAAGGCCTCCTGTGATCTTGATATATGAGCTTTGTTAAATTAACGTGTGGTTTCCAATCAACAGAGGCACGCCACAGGGCTTCTCATCAATGCGGACAGAAAAAAGAACCTCATCTGTAGCAGTCGAGCAGGGAGAAGCTGGGAAATGATCCAAATTTTGACTCACAAGTTATACGCAATGACCCACTCCTGATGGAGGCCTCCAAGCTCATCTAGCCCCTTTATCTTCTCTCTGGTGGGACCCCAGCACCATCTCCATTGGACCGGGCCTGTAATTGACCATTAAGGTACTACGAACATTTTTCAGTTATCTCCCAATGACAATAACAGCAATAGTACATGACAACATTCCATTAGTGTTCAATTTGAGCGCAGATGGGCATGCATATGAACGCGTGTGTGTGCGTGGAATACAATGAGAAATATCTGCTGCTTTTTAGCATGTCTTCACTCGTTGGCTTCTTTTGTTTCCGCTCTGGAAATGAACCCAAAATAGGCAGAAGATGCTTGGTAACATGTAAATGTTCAACTATCACTTCTGCGTCTGATGTGCAGTGAGCAATGAGACCTTGCCTCTGTCATATGCTGTGTTTAATTACATGGAAACTTTCCTTTCCCGAGGCCACGGCAGCGTAGTGTTTTGACAAGCAGACCCTCGCGCTGACAACGTTTCTCATGGATGATTTGGAATAAACTACACTCAGACATAAAAGATTAGTCCATTAAGAGCAGCAAACGGCGCTGTCTCATTGATATTCAACAGCGAGCTAGTGGTAAAACAGATTATCGGTTGATGGAGCCTTCATTAATTCAGTTCAGTCTTCGGGTTGCCCGTGTCCTGTTTGCTTCTAAAACACCACAATTGTTACTGATCTAATAAAATCATGAGATGCAATGATGAAATAAATAAATACTTGAATGTCTCCGGCTATGACATAAGCCGACAGCAATAAATTGGAAATTAGCCACAAAGCCGTAGTAAAAAATGTCGGAGGATCTATCCCGCTGGCATTTGATTGGACTTGACACATCTACGAACAGGTGCGTGTTTATCTCCGAAGTAAAACGAAGAGGCTTTGCCCATTTCAATGCCTGCGTTAAAACAAAGCACAAACTGCACTGTGATTTATTCAGAGTTGTTTGAAAAACTTTGATAAGGGGAAAAAAAAAAAAAACCCTACGCAACACGCAACATCCCAGTCCACATTTAGCTCCAATTGTGCGAGACATTTTTCTTCCGTGGTCTTTTTGATATTCTAATAACAGGCAGTGAGCTGGACGCAGGTGTGGTGTTCTGGGCAATAACAAGGCCTGAATAATTACCGCCGCCATATCCATAACAGCCCCAAAGCTCAGAAGTGTGTTCAGTCTGTGGAGCCCCTTCTCTCCGGTGTGGAATCCGCCCCTTCGATGGTAAATGGCAGAACTGGGATCTCTTCCAGATTTAGTGCTGCCCAGTTAGAGAGAAATAAAGCTGGCAATCCTCAGGAGAACTCTCTAATGTCTCTGTTAATTGTGAGTTATGGGTAAACATTGCAGGCTTGCCGAGGTCAGACCTGTCAGCAATAATACTTTTCAGGAGGAATTTACGAGATGGCCCTGTTTATTCCGTTATAAAAGGAAGTAACAGAAGGAATTAGACACGGTCTGTTGTTGTCGTTTCTTTTCGCTGTTGTTTGCTCATGTCAATCCCTCTTCCTGTCATCTCCTGATTCCCATTACGCAGAGAGAGCTACTTATCTACACAGTGTGACAGTGCCAGTCTGGCTGGATGAAGTACTTGGGCACAACACGGTGAAGAACGATCTCTCACAGACATGTCCGACAAGCTTGGCTATAATGACAGTTAGGAACTTTAGCCTCATTTGCAAAAACCTTTTATTCATACTGGGTCAATGACATGGCGCTCAGTTTTTGTCCAATCTATTAATTTATTCCAAAATACATTTAAAATCCAATTCATTCATACAATAGACTGAATACAATGCTTGATGTGCACGTTTTACCTTCTGAATTAATTAATTTGGATTTTATGTTTTTTGTTGTTTTTTTTTTTTTCCCTTTAATGGGGAAATGTGAAAAATGAAAAATGTCAGGGTATCAAACTTCTAATATCATGGGGGAAAAAAAGACGAAAATTATTTCTCAGAAAAATTAATAATTTGTCTGCCAAATCTAAATAAATAAATAAATAGTCTGCAGACCCTCATGACTGTGTGTAAAACTCACTAAGTCTTCTAAAAATGCACAGTTTGAACTTATTATTAATATTTATAAATTAACGATTCAATGCATTTTTTAACAATGATTAAGATGTGTACATTTACATGTACTCAAGCTGTAATATATGTTAATTTTAACATATATATTACTTTTTACTTCATGGTTACACCACATGACAATTTTAAGTCTCACTAAATTAAAATGTTACTTAAAAATGGTTCATTCACATGGTTTTGAAAAAACATCTTTTCAAAATCATATTAAACCACAAGTGCAAAGTTCTTGGAAATGTGTCTGTGTTCCTGCTTTTTCAATTCTTTAAAAAAAAGTTTTCATGATTAAGGACACTCGTGCCATTGACCTTCGCTTTGCTCACAATTTCGTACAAAACAAACGGATGGAGAACACACATGTATGTAGTATAAAGATGCTTTAACATGAAAAAAAAAAAAAAAAAAAGTCTTGGCGTCCCTATTCAAAGCAGACCTACATTCTCACACAAAGAGCATTTAGGTGTGATAAATGTTGGAGACCAAGGGACTAACGTGAAGCCTTGAATTGTGTTCGTTTGAGGAGGAGAGGGTATGTTCCCTCTAGACTGAACCAAATAGAGAGATCTGGGGATGTATGGTTATTAAGGGAAACGGTTCTTGGCACTTTCTCGCGGGGGCATCCTCTGTGGGAAAGAGTGGAATTAGAGGCGTCCAGATTCAGACCTTAGCCATAGAGAGGCTCTGTATGAGGTAGCATTACTTTAACAGCTGTGTAAATAGCTTTAATTCCATCGTTGGCTGGGCTACTGGCCGCTCAACAGTTCACATAGTCAACAGAGAGCTAATGATATCAAAGCCCTCCACACTTTCACTCAAAGCCCCAGAACGGACAACGATCTCCTCTCCACCTCCTCCAAAAGAGTCCAGGCCATGCTGGCAGGAGGTGCCGATGAAGACGAAAGCACACGGGAGAGAATTGTTAATAAACCCAAGGACACGGAGAACAAATGTCTTTCCATCCATCTCCATCAGCTGCAGGACAGCAGACGACAGCATGAAAGACAACAGCCCCACCTATATTATCATTCAAAAGGTGCTTGATGTAAAGGAAAAAAAGAGAAGCCAACTACGAGAGGAAGAGACAAAGAACACAAAGCCTGCTAGTGTGTGGATGTTTGATTAATTTGCTGAATATGTCGCCAGTAAGGAAGTACAACACAAAACATGCATGATGACAAATGCGGGTGCCATGCTACATGATATAAAACGCCTTGCCAATTACCTTACAATAATAAATCATAATGAAATCTTCAGCAGACGTAAGGTTAGATAAAACTCATCATGAATGCATACCAGTGTACTAATGTATGCAGTAGGGTCAGGCAGGATGGTCAACTAGCCATCAAACTAAAGTCAAATATAAAATACTGTAGTATGCTAACTGATTTTAGTATGCTAAAGTTTAAGTTGCTTATGTATAAACAACTTTAAACTTAAGCATGCTAAAATCAGTAAGCATACTACAACCTTCTCAGAGAATCTTTAAATTCACTCCATTTAATGTCAAAAATTTCATTACTCCATATTGTGATGTTCAATCAAATGAAATGGGTTATTGAAAAAAAAAAATGTGGGATGGGAACTCGGTTCAAGAATCAGAAGATTGGAATCTGAATTTGCAGTCAAATGTAAGAAAGGGGCAGGAATAAATGATTATTTTATTATTATATTATGATTGGAGAGATCTATCTATCTATCTATCTATCTATCTATCTATCTACATAAAAAGTAACTTGTTTTTGAAATTAAGACATTTTCACTGAAATTCAACTGTACTTTTTATTACACCTTTACTTTATAGCCTCAATTTTTTTTTTCTTGTCAGATTTTTTACACTCTCCATAAAACCCTCTTGCAGCTCCCCAGTGATCCTTGATTTTTATTTTTATTTATTTATTTATTTTTTAAAATATGTGCTTTTGCAAATTTGTTTCATTATTTAAAAACAATGTTGATGTAACCACAAAGAATCACTAGCTTGTCAAACATACGCATACAGTGACAGAGAACAGACACAAAGGCACCATCGTCTACTCTATTCTCATAATAATCCAAGCCATCCGCTCCAAAAGACACCAAACCCCAACCCCACATCACCCTGTCACCCACGTGTCCATCTCAGGTCCACTTTTCCCAATCTGTGGCCTTCCTGCCAACCTCTCCACCCCTCAGCCCACATAAAAGAGACACTCAGGCCTCTAAATATATAAAAGATGCAAATGTCGCAAGTGACTGACACAGCATAAATAATCCATAAAGGCACATGAGAGGGAATGTGAGCAGCAAGACTGACTGTAATGATAAATAATGTATTACAGGAGACAGGCCTTGTTTATTTTGGTGGCTTGTGTGATTCCTCACAGACAAATTATTCCACCTGTGTGACTGAGAGGCAACCATAACAGACAGTAGAGTGAGGAACACATTCATCTTCTGTGTCTGTAAGTGTCTGTTATTCGATAACTGGTAATTGCTACAAAAATAAATAAAGTAAAAAATAAATAAATCAGTCAATCAATCAATCCCAATAAAATCAATAACTTTAAAATAACTTTTTAGATAATGCCAATGAATTTGCAACAAATTCATCAACTTTAAAAATGAAAGAAACAAATCTTTAAATTAAGAAAAAAAAACTTATTTTGAAATTATAACATTTTTATTACAATTCAGGTTTATTTTTATATAAATGAGAAAAATATTAAAATAATATAAATATATATATATATATATATATATATATATATATATATATATATAGCCTACATCTTTTTTTCTCTCAGAATTGACACTTTTTAGTAAAATGTCTAAACACTGCATTGTTAGAAGACAAATTTTTCAGAGAACATTGAGTTTTATGTTATTTTTCTTACTTTACAGGCAAACTGATTTTAAGCAATTAACCTCATTAAATTGTTCAAATTCTAAATAATAATATATTAATAAAACAGTTCGATATTTGTCCTATACGAAAAATATCTTGATTCTGAATTCAGTTGATTTTATTTTAAGGATGGTGGAAGGATTTGTACCAGAAAACAAAACAAAAACTGTGATTAACATACAGTATGTACAGGAAAAACAAGGCCGGACATAAAGAATCCAAATTCTCACTTTCAAATTGTGAAATGTAGGTGTTAATACATGTAAAATGTTCACAGTGTATGAATACGAATACTGATGATGATTGAAATTATATTTCTGTTGTTGAAAACAACCACAACAAAACATCTCTTCACAGAATTTAATTTGCATCCCAAGGGAGCAGTATC
The DNA here is from genome assembly GCA_039654775.1 of Spinibarbus caldwelli. Taxonomy (NCBI): domain Eukaryota; kingdom Metazoa; phylum Chordata; class Actinopteri; order Cypriniformes; family Cyprinidae; genus Spinibarbus; species Spinibarbus caldwelli. The sequence goes on from CM077242.1 coordinate 15,323,347, forward strand.
TAGGTAACCACATCTGTGGCTCTGAAATGGTGCTGATGGTGACAGTGTTAAATATGCCCAGTGAAGCACACCTCAAAGACTGACACACACACACACACACACACACACACTTGCCACTCTGTGGCATGTCACTACTATTCTGGACACCCGGAGATGTGAACCACGCATTGGACCGAGAAGCAGAAACTGTGAAATGTCCATACAGAATTAGCAACAGCAATTAGTGGCATTTCAACACAAGGATGACAAGAAACAGGCCGGACCTCAAAGAGCCTCATCACGCAGACTGACAGCTCTGAGACAAGTGTGCCGAGTAGAAGGGATGTAAAATGGCAAAAGCCCAGTTTTATTCTGCTCTATGATCTCGTTAACAAAATTAGTGACGAGAATGTTCATTAACAAAGGAATATTTGATCTCATCTAAGAAAAGAAACACAAGACTAAAAAGGCTCATCATGGTGATTTTAAAACACTGTTGACAAAATGTTTCCAGAAAAAAAAAAATAAATAAATAAAACACTGCAAGAACTGATCTAAATGATCCAATAGCACAGTTAGAACTGCATGAGCTTCACTGAACATCTTTGTTAGCATGATATTATGCTCAATGAAATACATGTACAGTACAGTATCTAGACAATTAATTACATATATCCCACAACATAAGCAAATGCACAGGGGGACTTAAACAATATTACATGCTAGTCAGAAATATTGTGAATATTATTGCATTATGTGTAGTGTTGTTATGGCAACATCAGAAAATATCTAAAAAAAAAAAAAAAAACATGAAGAAAAAAGTCATGACAGTATCTAAAACAGAAAGAATCCACAACTTATGTAACTCAAACTTATAAAATAGTACAGTTATGCTATTATTTTAGTATTCATGCCATGTATTTTAAATTCTAATATCTTTAATTAATGATAGAACTAATTGATTAATGATAGAACTAATTAATATACATACAAAAGATAAGTAATTTCACAGACATTACAAAAAAAAAAAAACTTACTTTCAGAAGTCAGCCAATCAGATAATAGATTGTTTTCCTGCTTTGTCTGCATTATTTTAAGAAATTTATACTTTTATCAGCAAGGATGCATTAAAATGATCAAAAGTGAAAGTAAAGACATTCATAATGTTACAAAAGATTTCTATTACAAATAAATGTTTTGACATTTCTATTCAAAGAAGCCTGAAAAAGTGTCAGTTTTATATTAAAGACAGCACAACTGTTATTTAACACTGATAATATATATATATATATATATATATATATATATATATATATATATATATATATATATATATATATATTTAGCAAATCAGCATACTAGAATAATATAAAAAAATATATAATATAAAAAAAATAAATCTAATAATATTTCTTAATATTACTGTTTTGTAGTTTTGAAAAACAAAATGAATAATTAATCTTAGATTAGAAGATTCCAAACTTTTGAACAATAGTGTACATCTGATGCGCAGTAAATTGACATTTTTGCACGTTATTGACTAAAATTAAATGCCATTTTAATTTTAGTCAATAGTAAATTTGTCAATTTTTAACAGACTAAATGTAAAAGACATTTTCATCAAAAATCTGCGTAAAAACACTGTTTCTAACCAATCATTCTTAGCTAAGGGTAGCTAAAGAGCTCCTGAAGAGAAAATGGTGTCGAGAGAAACAGAGCCATCAAAGACAAACCAGATGCCACGAGCTGATGGGAAGGAAAAAAGACAAAAATGAAAAGCCAACACACACAAAACAGAAGCAACAACTCCAGTAAGAAAAAAAAAAAAATTGGGGGCGTGTGTGGAATAAATCTGAAAAGAGAAGCGTTTGAAAAGAAAGCTTGCATGTGTGCGGGGGTTTCAGAAAAAAAGAAAAACAGAGACAGAGAGAGATGGTGAGAGATTAAGAGAGGAAGAGCGTGAATTCCATCAACGGAGGGGTGAGATGATGGGGGGATATGGGACGGTGGAGGGAGGGGGCACATCTCGGAAGGGCAGAGCAAAGCGGGCACAGGTGACTGTCATGTGTGATGATTATTATTACTGTACACCTGCTCCTCCACACTAATTAACTTTGGATATGCAAATCAGCCCTATTGCATCATGGCCTCTCTCTCCTCCCCTACAGATAAGAGGATGTTCAGCTGCTGGATTTAATTAGGATAATGAACGGTCGGACCGCTGAGGGAAAGAGAGAGGAGGAGGAGGAGAGGGAGAAAGGGATGAAGAGAGAGAGAAAAGAAGAGGGAGAGAGGTAGATGAATGAAAGTGAAGCTGGATGAGACAGAAAAGGAAGAAATATGTCGAGGGAGAGGCAAAATTACACAAAAGATAGAAACAAAGGGGATGATGAGGGGGAAAGTCTGGAGTTTTGATTGAAAGATAGATGGATGGAGGCAGAAAAAGAAAGAAGAGTGAGGGTGGGAGGGACCGTCCCCACGCAGAAACCCCTCCCCAGCTTGAATTCAAATGCTTCGTTTGAAAGAAGAACAAACAAACAACAAACAATACACTGAAGAGCGCTCTGACATACTTTTGCAGATCGTACTTACTAATGCGCATGCTTTCTGTTGCGCTCTGAAGTCTCCTTGGCGGTGGGTTTGTCGAGCCCACTGAGCTCTGATGGGGTTGGATTGATGAGATCTTCGGCGGAGGACTGGAGTGAGGCTGTGGAGGAGAAGGCAGGTGTTCTGACAAGGACAACAGCCCTTGTGCCTCCGTGCCAAAGGAGAAGTGCAGACTCTGGGGCTGACAGGCCGCACCAATGCAGGCCTAGACCGCACCGGACAGAGCCGTCTCCTGTTAGCCAGTTACCCGCTGCGAAAACAAACCTGTCAGAGTGACACGTCCACATTTCCAAACAGCCGAGTTCAGGACCTCATTGTCCAGTTTTATAGCACCGGCTTTCTTTTTAATAGCAAATCAGCTGATGAATTGACGGGCTGCGGAATGATAGTGTTGCCGGGAGTTTAGAGATCTGGTGCTCAGACTAATTGCCCTGTCAACACCAGGGCTGGAAATAGCCCTATCTCTGAAATGGCAAGAGAGAGGATGAGACCGAGACCGGGAGGAAAACGAGAGAGAGATGGAATGATAGAAGGAGAGGAAGAGAGAGATGATATGTGTTAAAGGGTGAGAGAGGAGGAGATGCCATTAGTTTTCACTCTCTCTCTCTCTTTTTCTGCATGACAAACAAAGCATTTCATATTCACACACACACACACACACACACACAGGGTTTTCCTATCATAGGACATTCCATTGACTTCTATTGTTTTTATACTGAGCTGCTCATAATATTTTGTATCTCTTGAACTTAAAGGGATAGTTCACCAAAATGAACTCATCAACTATTTAGCCTCATGTCACTCTAAACCTGATTGACTCTTCTGTAGAACAAACTTTTTTATTTTATTTTATTTTATTTTATTTTATGTCATCAACTATTTAGCCTTGTGTCACTAAACCTGATTGACTCTTCTGTGAAAGAAACCTTTTTTAAAATTTAATTTAATTTAATTTTATTTTAGAAGAATACCTCACAAGTAAATAAAAATGTCATAATTTTTATTACAGAGACAAAAGTGTATAAAAGAACTATAAAGTGGAGGAAAAACCATTACCATAAACCATCTCCCTAACATTAATCCAATATGCCCAATATAAAAATTGCTGGCTGCTACTAAATGTAAATATGTAAAATTGTTGATATGGTTACTAGACAAATAAAAATCAATGATGTTTGGAATCACTGACATTAAACCTGACATCATTTATTCAACCTCGTCTCTGTGTACCTCTTTCTTATGTAGAACATAAAAATAACATTTTATGAATGGACTTTTTTTTCTTTCCTCTCAATACACTCTTAAATATAAAGGTTATTTACTGTCATCAATAGTTCTATGAAGAAACTTGAATATCCATGGAACCGTTCAAATGCAGAAAAGGTTCTTTATAGTCAAAAAAGATTCTTTAGATTTTTAAAATGTTCTTCAAAATGGTTCTTTTAGGAACTGTTCACTGAAAGGTTCTCTGAGGAACCAAAACTTGCTCTTCTATGGCATCACTGCAAAAACACCCTTTTGGAACCTTTATTTTTATGAGTATAGTATGGTTACCAAGTTTGGTTACTAACATTCTTCAATGTATATACTTTTGTGTTGAGCAGAAGAAAGTTAGTTATACAGGTTTGGAATGACATGAGGTTGAGTAAACGGCAAAAGTTTTCATTTTTGGGTGAATTATCACTTTAACGTTTAGCTTGTGGAAAAGAACAGCATGAACAATCTGCAAAAATTCTCCAATTTGTGTTCCATGAAGGAAAGAAAATGAAACGAGTAAATGAAGACAGAATAGTTATGGATACACTTGACTCTAAGACATTTAGCATGTTTATTAACAAGAGGAAAACATCTCTACATTGTGAGGAACATCTCATGACAGCATGTGACTCCTAAGTTATTTAAATGTTTTTTAAAAGTTTCAAACCATCTCTTACAGAAAAAGAATGTCATCCGCAGAAGTTGAAAAAATCAGAATTCCCACAAATACTCATACATAAACTTCACATCAAAGCACTGACCTAGCATTATCCCATATGGCGAGTGGATTATGCTATGTAGTTATAAAGTGGAAAAACTCTTGATGATGAGTCTGTTCCAGATCTGCTGTTATTGTTCTGCAGGAGGAAGATGGTTCAGATTGCTTTGCACTGCTGCCTCTCCAGAGCGACCTGCAGCCCGGAGTTCCTCTCCCCCACTTTTAATCTTTCTGCTTCAGGTGATTGATTGGAAAAGGAATGAGCTGTTTATTGGATGCAAGGGAAACAAATTGCTGTTTTAAGTGTGTTGCCTTGATACCAGACATGACTTAAGATGAAGCGCCTAACTCTCTCACTCGATTTTTTTTTTTTTTTCAGTCTCTCCCTCTCTCCCCGGTGTGTGCTATGCACAACCTTCATTTGGAGAGCTGCCAACGCAATCCCACTTTCACCCGCTGCATAAGTGTGCACTCTCACATAGCAGCCATTTAACATGGCATCTGTTTCAGACGCCTTTTATCAACCTATAAAATCAGCCCTTAGGTTTCCCGCGCACGCAAACGAACTTGTGATCTGGGTGAACGGTGGATTTCGCTTTGTAAATAGAACCGTAACCATCCTGAAGTCACTCCCAAATAATCAGAGATTTGATCGGCGGGTGAAAAGCGGGGGACGCGGAAACACCGATAGCCAGTCAAGGGTTATCATACGGGACTCAGATACAGACAACCGCTGTCAGCTTAGCCTTACATTCATTAACACGTGTTGGCAGATTTCATGACTACTCAACATATACCTGTCTAGACACCTTGATGGTCTTGGATAAGAGCCAGATCTCCCACATTACAGGCCTTGTTGTGTGAAGGACATATAGAGCCATCTTGGCACAGGCTTGGTGCACACTGTGAGGGCATGGTCCACTGCGGACTGGCCATAATTACACAGCAACGGACAGACAGGAAACCGATTGGAGATGGTCAGAACTCAGATAGGATAACAGGCCCATTACGACTAGCACACTACTGACAGATAATCATCAGCCTAGATCCACAATCAAATGGAGAAAACAACCAGGATCTATCAACATAACATGAACAAAAGGTAAATGTTGAGAAATAAATATAATATTAATAATATAATACATTTATATTTTTTTAAATTATTTTTTTTTTTATTTCTAATGCTTTTAGTGACCACATGCTGTCAAACTCAAATTCTCTCTTACATGCACCAAACAACAACAAAAAATTAAAAAGTACATATCACTCATGCTTCACATAACAATTCCATGAATTGCTTTAATGAGAGTTTATAAACATGTGTACATCTCTAAATGATCATGATCATTGTCAATATTGTATGTTTCAGTATCTATGCAAACAAATACTAATGTGCTAAAACCACACTTTACCTAAAATACACTACTATTCAAACATTTTGGAAAAAAAGTTATGCAAAAAAATAAAATTAAATTGAAATAACTTTTCTATTTTAATATATTTAAAAAATATATTCTTGTGATGGCAAAGCTGAATTTTCAGAAGCCATTACTCCAGTCTTCAGTGTCACACGTTCCTTCAGAAATGATGCTCAAGAAACATAAAATATATGGAAATTAAAAATAAATAAAGACCAGCATACTTGTATTGTAACGAGGAATCAGTGGCGTTAGGATCCATGTGCAGCTTTATTAAAACAGAATGCAAGTCAAACAGGCAGAATTCAATCACGAGCTTCTAACACAGCGTAGACAGGGCAGAATCAAAGTCAGAGTTCAGGCTGAAGATCAGGGCTGGTGGCAAACACCCAGGATAACCAAATAACAAGGCAGGTTGAATCAGAGTCCAGTAAATAGTCCAGGTCATACACGGGAGAAACGCTCGGAAACGTTTGCATGGCATAACAAGACTTCGCAATGAAGTGACTGGGAGAACAGCTTAAATGGACCAGAGTCAATATGAAACACCTGTGCAGGTAATCAGCCGCAGGTACGGGGTATTATGGGAATTGGAGTTCGTAACAGTTAATCCTCAGGTGACGGTTCCCTCTGGTGACGATCGGAGGGAGCAACAGAGGCTGAATTCGTGACATGTACAGTATATAATAATTTAAACTTTGGGTGCACTATTCATTTAAGAACACTGCACCTGCTTCTCCAGAAGTCAAAATTTTCTAACCAGATATAGACAAATGTGGAAATTTTTCAAACAGGCGAAACAACTTGGGCAAGGTTATAACAATTCCCCGTGCGTTTAGATGAATCACAATGTCATTGTCAATCAAAACACCACCAGTTTTACGTTCATCAGATTTATGAGAAAACTCCTGCCTTTCCCCCTCCTTTATTTTATTCTTTCACCGCATGAACGAATGTGCCCGTTCTCTGGAGGAAAGCGTCACGTGACCTACTTAATGACAATCTGTCTCCGTGCTCACATTTCTCCACTCGGCTTATTTATTTGATAAAGTGCAATGCCTTTCCTTTTGTTGCCCTTAATCGGAGCTTAACGTCTTTACTCCGAGATCAATAAACTTTATGAATTATTTTGCCGCCGTCTATTTTTATGGTTCCTTTTGCTCATTAGCACGGCTGGCTTTATTAGCTGAGGCTGCCAGTGTCTTTAGCCGGTCCTGTGTTCCTTAGGTACAGTAAATATCACTCATGTTGTAATTAATATGCACACCCTCAGCACTAATTAAAACACAGACCCCTCCAACCAGCTGGGCCCAAGCAGAAAGAGCGGCAGTCGTGCCGTAATGAACTTGTTGTAAATGTGAGCCCAGCCATCGGATATCATATCCCTAGGAGCTGACAGCATGCAACGGAGGGAGAAAGTAATAAGATCCATGAACTTGTTAATACCCACCCAACCATCCAGAAGCAAACCCCCACCATCTCTGGAAAGAGAGGATATTTTAATGACACACCTCTAATTAAAGCCTTACCTTATCTCCTGTGTTTGCTTAAGAAAGATTGAACGACAGCGAGAGAAAGAGAGAGAGAGAGAGAGAGAGAGATCTCCAGCAATGAAATAAATGTTCATAAAAACATAACTTTGTTTAAAGTGAAAAATTATCTCCAAATGAGTTGTAATGGATGCATATAGTACACAAGCTATATGCATATCTTTCTAATGCATTAAACAGAAATATCACTATAGTTAATTAACACAGAGAAAGTGAATACACAGAGGTTTAACCCAATATATTAAAATGCTAATTATAACTCTTCATAGAATGGCAAGTCAATACAATCCATTACAGAATTTTCATACAGGGATTACGACCCCTCGGTTTTTCATTAGTATAGAAAGTTTACTTTCTGTGTATATTGTAGGCGACCTCTCCCTAATGACCTCCTCCCTTACAGCCTAATGTGTTATAAATGTATCTTAGATCATTGAGCAAACAGTGGGAAAGGTCAAAGCTATAAAAGAAGAACAGCGGAGAGTCTGAAGAAAAAGCACAACGTTCACAAAGCTCCCGTCTCGCCACTAGTCTCTGCTGTTGGATCACTTTTCAAGCCTGATCTCCACGATCCGCACAAACCTGCATTCCTCTGCCCTGAAAATGTGCCACTTTACTCCAGAGTTTGAGAGGTTGAGAATGTGTGGATGAGAGCGTGTTCCTATAATGCACATACAGGTAGCTTTGACTGTTCTTTTCACAAGTGCATATCATATTAGAACAGGTTAGATTTCAGAGTACACAACCGTATAAGCCATAAAAACTGTTTATGTTTAAGGGATAGTTCAACCTAAAATTAAAATTCTGTTATTTAGGGTACTCACCCTCCTGTCGTTCCAAACCTGCAAGACTTTTTTCTTCTGTGGAACATAGCCCTGCTGAAACAAACAAACAAAAACAATAGGCACCGTCACAAAATTTGTAATGGTTTTACTGGTTATAATGGGACTTTGGTTTGTTTTTAATGGAAACTGTAATGGACCCTGTTGGTCTCTACTGGTAATTGGTCACCTTCTATTGGTGGCTTGTTAAAACCAATAAATCCTAATGGAATATGTCACAAAATACACTACAGAAAACCATTGTAAATGGTTTTAATGGTTAAAAGTTGATGGTTTGTAATGTTTGTAATGGTATTTGTAGTGGAAACCATTAGAATTTTCTGTGATGGTTCTGTTGTTGTTGTTGTTGTTTTTCAGCAGAGAGAAGACATTTTGAGATGAAAGTGTGTGTTGTTTGATTTCCAACATTTTTCAAAATATCTTCTTTTGCTTTTCAAAGAAGAAAGAGATGCAGGTTTTTAACAACATGAGGGTGTGTAGATGATAACAGAATTTTTGGTGAACTATCCCTTTAACAGATTTCATCAGCATTCTGTCTTCTCAAAACACTGATAATTAATTTCCACCCGTCTGAAAGTCCTAATAGCAGAGAAAACTTTCATCAGCCAAACAAAATGCTATGAGGTGCTGATATCACAGCAGTTTAATTCATGTTGCAGCTAAACATGTGGTCCAAGCTGAAACTAATGAAGTCTTTCTAATTCAGTTATAGTTTATTAATGTCAAAGACACAAGTCCATTAATCAAGTTATAACGTAACTGTGTGCTGAGAGAAATGGCTGGATTTGGTGCGGTAATAAGATCACATACATTTTAAAGGTCTACGATTATCACCATGGGTTCCCGGGCTCAAGTAAGAACTCCAAAAACGATTTTCATTCGGCGCTCATTAATATGCAAAATTATTCAAATGAGATTGTAATTAAGCATCTACTCAGTGGAAACCCTTTTCATGATAATTTATGATAAACTCTGTAGCTGCTTTGATTGAGATTGATTTTTCGGTGCAGAGAAACTGTCATGAATACAAAACTGATTTCTTCCCCTTTCTCTCATCTGCTCAGGTATACTGATGCAACATACCCTATGATTATTATGATGTAGGCAGCTTATAGAGATATATTAAGCTAATCTGAATAAATTCATCTGATGAATCTGAGGAGAAATGGAAATCATATTTTTCATGTAAAATCGTTATCTGTACAACCTGTTTCCGGAGCCTTAAATACTATAAACATTGTGGTTCAATTAAAAAGAGAAAGGAAAAAAAGAGAAGATAACCCGAGTATTTTACATTTGATGCACGGTTGAACAAGGGCTTAGAAGGGAAGTAAATGGAGGGTGAGAGCATGAGAATAGACAGAGAGAGAGAAAAATAGAAAAAGAGGAGAATTATTATAGCCCAAGGGTTTCTGTGTTTCTCATAGTCATTCCCTGCTCTTAACAACCCACTGGAGACCAAATTAAAAAGGACTGTTAACTTATGAGGTTCACAACTGAACCACACACAGTCTAATGCTTGCTAATGCCTTTTGTATGATCTGATGGTACTGAGAGGCAGTTAAAATAGCTAAATTAATGCCCAGCACAGGAGGTCAGAAACAGTTTCTTCACAGATGGACGTTAAATTCTTAACAGGCATGGAATACGATATTGATTTTATCGTAAAACTTCAAATAAATATTTTCAATACTGTGTGATCTTACACTGATGAATTCATAGCGAGTAAATGTTCAGTCATTTATGTGAAAGCGTGTATTTGTGTGTGTTTATCCTTGAGGTGCGGCCTCCATAGGCGGAGACAGAACACACTGAAAGTAGATGAGCTGTGGGTGGATACATGGATGATAATAGGCATCATAATTAAGCAAACCTAAGCAAGCACTTAAGGGACTCAACAGCCATTGTTATTAAGGCATAACATAAAAGGAAAAGGTAGTGCTAAGTAAATAATATTATTGTAATTGGCACACAGGTGAATAATTCAGCGTAATTCTCAAAGCTTGTTAAGGTTCCCTGATGTGTACAGCTAGAGAAACTGTATGCCTTTCTACTGTCATTCAACTCATAGATTTGGGCTACTATAAATATCCACAACGAGAAACAGTCATTGCATTAGAACTGAAGATTGCACATCTATTTTAAATTCTTTTTCTCCCTCTCAGTTTTTCACAATATAAGAAACAGTGTGCTCATGTAATCTGGTTTTGGTAGAAACATACACTAAAGTTCAAAAGTTTGGGAGAAATCTTAGGAGTAAGATTTATTTATTTAAAAAGAAATTAATAAATGCTGTTCTTCTGAACTTCCCATTCAAAGAATCTTGAAAGAATGAAATACACAAACGCAACATTGACAATGACAAGAAATGTTTTTTGAGCACAAAATCAGTATTAGAATGATTTCTGTATACACCATTACCAGATGAATAAATTAACTATTTAAAATGTTTTATTTAAATGTAATATTTAATACTAAATATATATTTTAAATTTGAATGATATTTAACAATGTTAACTGTTTTACTTTATTTTTGATCAAATACACGCAGCCTTGGTGAGCATAAGAGAATTCTTTCAGAAATATTAAAACTGACCCCAAACTTTTGTATTATATTTTCTATCTATTAGTGTAAACAATAACAGTTTTCAAAACTTTTTTTCAGTAACACAGTATAATAACTTTAACAAACACAATAATGCTTTTGTCTGTTAATAAAATTTAACCCATTTTCTGTCTACAACAGTGGAACGAGTGCTGGCTTTAGAAGCAGTGCCAGGCCTACACTGTATAAACAATAGCAACTTATCTCCTTCAGATGAAGACCAGTATAAACATAAAGGTCACTGATTAGCAAGTTGTTGATATGGCTTAATTGTGAGATGTTGTGTCTGAACGGTATGAGGGAAAACACTTGTGGTCAGGCTGAGAGAGCTAAAGAGGGGAGACATGGAGAGGAGAGAAGAGCAAACCCAGAAGGGTCATAAGAGGTCAAATCAGCAAACTAAACCACAACACATTGACCTGCATATTGGCCGCCTTCAAGTAGCAGTACTGCTTGCACTATCAAACAAGCATGAAACATCTTCTAGAGAGAGTGGAAGTAAAGCCGGGTTCAGTGTCATTTCATTTTCTTCCTGCCTATTGAACTCACCTGATTTATTGTATGTTGATTTAAAAGATCCAGTTCAAAATTATTTTAGATTAGAAAATTTTGGTAATCCTTTCCTCCAAATTAAAAATCCAGAATCAGTTTCTTGAAATAAAACACAAACAGCAATGAGTTTGATAGGCTATAAACAGGTAAGAATACAATTATTATTATTATTATTATTATTATTTTGAAGGTTCATTTAGATTTTTGTACAGTTTATTAATTACAATTTTTCTTGGTCAAAACATTGTGTTGATATTTTTGTTTTTGTGGTTTAATGAATTTTTTGCTTATTTTCTTTAAAAACGCATTTAAAAATAATAATTAAAAATAGGCTATTCTGTCAAATCCAGTGTAACACCTAACGGACATGCCAATAACAGTTCATGTCCCCCCCCCCCCCCCCCCCCAACACCCTTGAAATCATATTCTGAGAAATATTCACTGGAGTAAAAAATAAATAAATAAAATAATGCACTGAGTCCCCTATACTTTTGCAGTTCATTAGTATCAAAATGTGCATGAAATTCTGAAAATAAAATGTCACAGACCTATTAGACTATCTGTTTACAGACAGGTTAGCCATTAAGAATGACAGATCATTCAAACTTAAAATTAAGGATATCATAAAAGATGTTTGCGGATTCCAAGTACACACTCTTGAAAACATTAATTACATGGACCAAAAACAATGAAAGGTGTCAGAAATCTGGTAATGGCATTGCTGGTGCTTTACTTCACATCCAGCAGTGTGTGGTTCTAATTGGTTGTCCTGCAGGGCAAAGAAGAGTGCACACGTCTGGGGAGACCTTGTCAAAGCAACACAGAACATGTGCACACACACACACGGTTTCAAACACAACTCCCCTGTGCCTGACTCTGTCCTCTTTCTTTTTCTTTCGCTTGCTCTCTCTCTGTCTGCCTGACCCTAAGATCGATGAGTCGCACAAAGGCAGGGGCTGGCCATGTGGACAGCAGGGTTGAAACAAAACTAAAGGGGCTTCTTGCTGTCTCACCAAACACATCCAGGCACAGAGCACCAGACAGCTTCATTAACCCTGGGATACAGGAACTACAGGTTACAGCCAGGCTTCACTACATGTTTACTACAGAGGAAAAGAGCTGGCATAGGAAAGAGTAAACCTACATTCTAGCCTTCCTATTGCCACTTTTATGCCTGTCTAGCTAAAGATAACAGCAACACAGCAAAAAATAGAAGAAAACGAATGCTTTCAAGTAGTAAAAACAATAAGTGTTCCATTTGAAATGACACAATACTTAAAATTCACAAACATAATTTGAGACACAACTATGTAGACTTCAATTTAAAAATTTGGGGTTGGAAAGATTTGTTAATGTTTTTGTCTCTTATGCTCACCAAGGCTGCATTTATTTGATCAAACACAGAAATATTACTATGATATTATTGTGAAATATTACTACAATTTACAGTAACTGAATTTTATATATCTTAATGTAGTTTATACATGAGTTGCAAAGCTGGATTTTAAGCAGCCATTACATCAGTCTTCAGTGTCACATGATCCTTCAGAAATTATTCTAATATGCTGATTTGGTGATCAACAAACATTTATTATCTTGATCAATGTTAATATTTCTGTGGAAACCATGATATCCCCCCCCCCCCCCCCAAGATTCTTTTATGAATACAAAGTTAAAACACAACAACATTTATTAGAAAATGTAATAATGTACAAGTGTTTACTGTCATCCTTGTTTAATTATTTGGAGAAAAAACTTGCTGACAAAACTTTTGAACTGCACAGCTCATATTGCGTAAACATACGCATTTATTGAACGATTGCGGCAGAGCAGCTTTACAGCTCAAATATTTAGTATTATCATATACACTCAATGATATCAATTAAACCTTTCTGAATTTTGAATTTAATTTGCTACTTGCCTGAACAATGACTAGTCTTTGGTCACTTGAAAAGCTATGGAAATATTGTGAAAACATGTAAATGATTGTCGCCCAAGGGCACATCTTTAGGAAAAAAAAATAACTTAAAGGCACATATTCCAGTTCCTTACGTAAGCTATACTAAAGATCGTGAGCACTCAGACAGAACTAATTCAACATTACAGAAAGAAATCAAAATATCCATAAAAGGTCTATCTCTGTCTATTGATTTAAATGAGTTGGACTCCAGCTAGATTGTTGCTATGCAATATTCTCCGGGTTTTAGCCCCACTCTTTTTTATTATTTGTTTATCTAGGACGAGCACATAATAAAGACCACTGCAGAATGCACAGCTCTAAAAGAGAAAAAATTACATCATAACCACCACCAATCTGCACAAATAGTGGCACATCATGAAGAGATATATAGCCCTAAATGATGTTTGGTTTGGGGTTTTACATTTCAATTTAGCCCCAGGCCTTAGAGACATTAAGGACCTAATGTACATCTTGGTCAGTGCAAGTTCCCTGGAGCAGTCCGCATGCTTTATTAGCAAGTCTCCGGCCTCCTCGTAATAGCAAACCAGTCTCTCATTACTGGTCATTAGATTCATATTACTTGTATTTGAAATAGCAATACATCTTGCTACCATAACTAGTTTTAAAGGCTTCGTTAATGCACTAAAGAGAAAGAAAATACTCGGAGCAAAACAGTTTGTAATTGGAACATGGTGTAGAGGCTGTTTGCTTGTATGGACTGCTAATGTGCTTCTCTTGTATAATAACTTGTACAATCAGTACAGAAATGTGCAGACTGAAATAATCTTGCATTTAAGGCATACTTTGACTCAGAGGAATGTATAATTTTGCAGGCAATGCCTTGGGGTTACAATATGATAAGTCGACATGCAATGCAGACAATATTAAACAGCTTCTTTTAGTGTGCTGAATGAACACTTGATAATGGAACCGATGCAATAAGACCCATACTGGGAATAAGAGAGAAAATTTCAGCATCCTCACCTCTTTTATTTTTTCCTCTACAAGCTAATAAAGAACTGCACACATGCAGAATACTAAACATGCGCTGAAAGCCCCAACACAGCCATCGTGCTACACCTTGACAGCGCTGCTTCTTGCCAACCGTGTATGTCAATGTAATGATCTGTGATAGGGCAGGTTGTTATGCCCTTTTACATATGCATCTATAAATGCATTCATAAATACATAACTTTTTTATTGTGTAGGGTTAAGCCGTGACATTTTAAAATACATTTTCCTCATCTGTTCGGCATATTCTTTTTTGACGCTGATGTTTTGCTTTCACAGAGTATTACTGCTACCTGACCCAAAAAGGTCAAAATCAACACAACACAATCTCACAACAAAAAAAAAAAAAAAAAACTCACATGGATCTGCACTAGTTACATCGGTGAAAGCTTTAATTGTCTAATATTAACACTGCATTGTAAAAAGTAGAAAAGTATCAGCTTGTTAGAGCCCTGTCACCTGTGACCAATTCTCAGAAAATAATAATTTTCTAAAATGTTCTCCAAAGCATTTAAACAATGTTTTAGAATTGTTTTACAAAAATCAAAACACTGCAGCCAGTGTAACCCCTGTGACGCATGTAAATTAACCAAGTGAAACAATTCCATTTCAAATTAAACAAACAACATTTCAATTTGGTGGCAAACTCACCATGTGCAACTATGGGACAGAGATTATCTGAATATAGGGAGATGACAGGGTATGTATTACTTACTATTGGAGAAAGTGTAACGGCTAACTTGGATCACGTGTCCCTTAAAAACCACATTACAGCCTTGATGTCATTGAATTTCAGTCAGAGTTGTGCGACATGCAGTTGCCGTTTACGGATCCCATAGGAATAAATGAGAAGTGCTGTAAACTGAATCCCACCTGTCACAAAATGACAGTGACTTCTCTTATAAAACAGCATTTTTTTCATGGTAAACTCTAAAAATAATTAAATCCAAAAGTATTGTTTAGTGTAAAACATGTTGAAGATTAGCAAATAGGCTGTCGATTCATTAAATGATAAGCCGTTTCCTCTAAAAAAGCTGTTTATTCAGCGTAGTAAAGTCTCTCATCCACTGACATCCATTCAAATATTTTTATTTTTTATTTTAATTTTTTTTTATTGCAAAACTTGTAGAAACACACAAGAACAGGGAAACGAGATTTGAATATATTCCTACAAAAACAATCATAAAAAAAATAAGGACAGAAAAGAATATTCTGGATTTGCGTACATCAAATTATGGTATTATCTATACAGAAAAGTGCAAAAATAAAATGACATCATTCTAGAAAAGTTGTCATAGTACATCAAAAATTTAGTACTCTTTTTGTCATTTGTAAGTCTAAGAGTTGAAACAAGAAAATCAAATTCAGAGAGAAAAGGGGGAAAGACAAAGGAGATTTAAGCCATTTTTGCTTATGAATGAAGAATTTTGCATTCAATATAAGAAAATTAACAACATATTCAGCAGATAATAGCTTTGGATTCTCATTATAAAAAATAACATCTTTGAGGACGAAGGTATGGGTCACATTTGTAAGGTTAGAACCATAGGTGTTTAAGTCACCCCATAATTTGTTGGTAATACTACAATCAAAAAACAAATGGGCAGCTGTTTCCTCAACAAAACCACAAAACGAGCAAGACTCATCAACATCAGAATATTTAGAAATAGACAAATTAACAGAATAAATTTTATGAAGGATTTTATAATGAATCTCTTTAACTTTGTTAGATATACAAAATTTACTTGGCAAAAGCCAGGCCTTTCTCCAGTTTATATTTGTTATAAAGGAACCCCAGTAGAATTTCCCTCTTGGAGTAATCTTTCTCTTTGTCTGAAATATTATGCGAATATGTCTGTTATTGCATTTCCGATCTAAAATATCAATACTACCCAAACATAAATCCGGATAAACACTGTTGCCTTTACTGAATTTAAGGTGATTTTTAATTAACTGGGTTAAGCCTACTGGGATGGCTCTCATCAAAGTATTATATTCCTTTTGGTGGGACTGGAAAATTATGGAGATTCATAAATTGTTTGTAAGTTAAAATATTACCAAAATCATCAAACACAGATAAATTACAATTCAAGTTATTATTAAACCATCTAGGGGAAAAAAGAGACTTATTTCTAAGAGTTATATCAGCACTATTCCAAAGGAGAGCTTTGTGGGGGGAGAAACCATGGACAAAACACAATTTCCACGAAAGAAGACATTGCTGATGGAAGTTTGATAAGGAAATAGGTAGCTTGCCAGGTAAGAAATTACACTTTAGTAAGAAAAATAGCCACCAAGTTGGTCAAATATCTTATTTAGAATAAAAAAAAAAAAAAAAAAAATACAGTGACATTGGATTCTTAAGGCATCTTCTCAGCCAGTTTACTTTAAAGGTGTTTACAGTATCTGCGAAGTCC
Source organism: Spinibarbus caldwelli (assembly GCA_039654775.1). Lineage (NCBI taxonomy): Eukaryota > Metazoa > Chordata > Actinopteri > Cypriniformes > Cyprinidae > Spinibarbus > Spinibarbus caldwelli. Next base: position 15,340,263 of record CM077242.1, read on the forward strand.
AAAAAATCAAGGCCACCTTCGCTTCTGGAATTAGCAAGCACTTCTCTTTTTAATTTGTAAGGTCTATTTTTTTCCAGATAAAATCCAAAAATATTTTATTAATTTCCTTTATAGCTTTATCGTTGACAAACAAAGAAAGAGCAGAATATACAAAGTGAGAGAGCCCTTCAACCTTAGATAAAAGAACTCGACCGTATAAAGATCTCTCTGAAGCCAGATGTTAAAGACATGTTTTGTTTTTATCATTTTATCAGCAAAGTTTAAATGATGTCTACTGACTGAATTTTTTTGTGATATGAATTCCTAAATATTTGACACTTTTTTTAACTGGGATACCTCCTAAGAATATATCATCTATATCAAGAATTGACATAATTTCACATTTAAAAGTATTAATTTTTAGACCTGAGGCACATGAAAATTGTTCAACCAATTCCAGAGCTTTTGGTAACTGATTTTTGTCCTCCAAAAACAGCGTAGTGTCATCAGCTAGCTGTGCCATTTTGATCTCCCTGTCAAATACTGAAATTCCTTTCAAATTTTCATCATGGTTAATTCTTAGACAGAGTAACACTGTGGCTAAAAGAAATAAAAATGGGGAGATTGGACAGCCCTGTCTGACTCCACGATATATGTTAAACCTCTTAGAAGTGTCAAAGTTCACAATCACTGAGCTGTTAATACCTCTATGAAACATGGTTACAGTCTCTATAAATGCTTTACCAAATTCAAATAATTCTAGAGTTCGAAAAAGAAATTTGTGTTCTATGGAGTCGAAAGCTTTATGAAAGTCAAGAAAGAGTATGAGACCATCTGAATGAATTAGATCTGAATAATCCAGCAAGTCCAGTACTAATCTTATGTTGTTAGAAATGTGACGGCCTTTCGAGATTCTGAAATAATGTTGCCTAAACCATATCTTTAAGCACAATTTCTCCCCTCACCGGTACTTCATTTGGAACAATCAAGACATTGTACATAAGAGAAAATCTTTGTTTTTCAGTAATTGGTTTGAGAAAAACATTTTGATATTTTCACAGTTATTTAACTCAGAAGGTATTATTTTAAGTTACGGAGAATTTTTATGTAAATTTAATTTTCCAGTATCTCACAAAGGATTCTCCATTGTCATGGACGCTATTCCTAAAGGAGCTGTCATTGCTTTTAAGGGACTCTGTTCAATCATCCAGCACTTTACCTATTTCTTTAGACCCATTTGAAATCCCAGTAGGAAAACTATGCTTTTTGTCACATCCTTCATCATGTAACTATAAGATTAGATCGCTCTTTCAAAAGGAGCTTGTAACAACTCCCTGTGTGGTGTCTTATTGGAAGAATGTTGTTGATCAGATTGATTGGAAAAAAGTATGGACTCTGTCTTCGAAATTCATAATAACTAACAATGTTAGAGAAAAATTGTTACACAGATTTTACCCAGATAAAATGTTTTTGAAAAGGTTCAAATCAGATATAGATACAAGCTGTTCTTTTTGTGGTGACCCTAATGAAACTGATATGCTTATCTTCTGGGATTGTCCTCACACACAGCTATTTTGGATTGAATTCTATAATGTTATCAATCGCAGTGTGTTCCAGGGTTTCTCTTTGCTTTTCAAGGATGTACTGTTTGGCTTTTTTAACATACAAAAAGATAAAATTAATGAATATTTTTTTATTAACCTATTATTACTTCTTGCAAAATTTCATATTCTCCGCAGTATATTCACTCATCAAAATCCTTTATTTATTGTTTTTAGAAAAAGAGGTTCAACGGTATATCCAAACTATTTCATCTTCCAAGAATCTTAAAGCTCTTAAAACAGTTAATTTATTTAATATTTTTAACTTATTTTGTTAAAGCTTCCGTTTTGGATTATTTACTTATTGTTACATACATCTAGAAATGGTGCTGTGCATGTAATGTCACCTCTTTGTACGTAATGTTATTTTCTGTACTTTTATCTTTGGTACCTTGGCGTTAACAATATTAAAAAAAAAAAAAACAAACAACAAAAAAAAACCCACCTTATTCCTTTTCTGAACTTTGACCTTGGAAGGACTTTTTCAGAACTTAATATTTTCAAAATACAAGATTTTTTTTTTCCTTTTTTTTTTTTTTTGGTTAACATCAGTGGCATAAAGATAAAAAAGTTTTTTTTTTTTTTTTAATTTAATGAATACTTATGATTTTATATTTCATTTAATATATAATTTAACAAATAAATATGACATGAAGAGGACTAGGAGACTAATTTTCTTTTTTTTATGTGCAAAATATTTACAAAACAATTTATCATTTAATAAAATATTTGTGGAAAATTAAAGCTTTTAAATAGAGTTCACTTAAAGGGATAGTTCACCCAAAAATGAAAATTCTGTAATCATTTACTCACCCTCAAGTAGTTCCAAACCTGTATGAATGTCCTTGTTCTGCTGAACACAAAGGAAGATATTCTGAAGAATGTGAGAAACAGAGCAGTTCTGGGGCACCATTGACTTCCATAGTATTTTTTTTTTCCTACTATGGAAGTCAATGGTGCCCCAAAACAGCCTGGTTACAAACTTTCTTCAAAATATCTTCCTTTGTGTTCGGCAGAACAAAGAAATTCATACAGGTTTGGAACTACTTGAGGGTGAGTAAATGATGACAGAATTTTATTTTTTGGGTGAACTATCCCTTTAACATTTTAATTTTTGTCATGACATCTACTCTGAACATGACAAATACAGAGATGTAGCCCCTGCAGTCGAGAAAGTGACAGACAGAACATAACAGAAAGAGAAGTGTGGCATACTAACATTCTCAAGACATTTTCACAAGGGCTGATCTGTCACTTCTTGATGGCCTGGGTGAAAATTACAGCTTGTTCGTTTACAGTCCATTTTGAGTATACATAGCACATTAAGAGACTCGTTATCTATTTCAGACCATATGGACCTGGGCTGAGGTGGGTCACTGCAAGGCCATCCTAAGCTGCTCTCTCTAATTGCAACAATTATGCCATCTTCATTACAAGGAGCATTTATGGAAAATGGTGCCATGGCCCCTCAAGATTGGTGTCATTGCACTCTGGACTACAAGAGAGCCAAGGAGTTATGCCCTGCAGCCCACACAGCCCAAATGAGCCCATATCCCAGTGATTTTGAGCTGAATGTGGCCCAGGGAAATTTTCTGCTGATTTCTATAAAGTTGCATGCCTTTTTAACATCTATTGTATAAAGCTCTTGAAACATTCCCTGAGTAATTAGATATATGGCACACCTCATCTATCATCAGTTTTAGCCGAATGAAAAGTATATTTTTGTAAGATTCTTGAACGAATTGTTCTTTTGATTCGGATCTTCTCAATGAATCAGTTGTTCTTAAAACCTGCCAAAACGATTCATTATTCACACTGAATGATTTGTTCACAAATTAGGCTGAACAGCTTGTACAGGAAAAAATAAGTTACTTAAAAAACAATAGTAGTCTATTAACAGGAGATAACGGAAGTGTTTGTGACATGATAACAGTTGACATTGGATTTTATTTTAAATGTGCAAAAACCACACCACAGATGTACAGTAAATCAACTTTAGTGTCTACTGTAAATGCAAATTATAATTACTCTGCAGGTTATAAATGACTTTGTTTTATGAGCTGAAACTGCGCTGATTAAACTGTTACTTTAGAATCAGTTCTTTGCAACAAACTGTTCGAATGAACCGATTCGCGAAACGAGTGGAACCTCTCGTCCCTATTTTGAATGACATCGGCTCTGCCCTGTGATAAAACCAAACACATGCTACGGCTGTTGCCCCGCCTTTCTACCTGTTTTATTGGTGGTTGAATATGAAAGGCATACGCATTCCTCTTTTTGATTGGTTGTTAAAGATTTGGAACCGATTTTGCGGGAGTGTCTCTTTCAGGAAGTAGCACTAGCAGGCTGTTACAGTGAAACGATCCGGAACCGTGTGGAAGAGTTAAAATTGAGATTATGATGAGTCGAAATTCTGTTTCTGTGTAATATTATGCTTCTTATAGAGTGTTGACATGCTTTTATAAGAGCGCGTTGTTGTTATAACTAATCTGTTTGTGAAACAGCACTTAAATAAGGCTATTAGCCAGGAACCTGACAGAAACTTTACATTTTCGTCGTCAGTCATTAGTCTCACTTTGTACATGACATTTTAACATCATGGCACCTAAGAAATACACATTACCCCGTCCACTTCCAGAAGGATGCATTTTAACAGATTCAGAAAAGAAGAGTTGGCGCATCGGTAAAATCATTGGAAAAGGTGGTTTTGGACTGATTTACTTGGGTAAAGACTGTATATTCTGCATAAATATGTATTTCCAAACTCCTTTATAATTTCATTTTCTTATATGGCATTAGACATGGTGGCAGCAGAATTCAAAGACCTGAACATTTTATATAGCAAGTGAACCTTGAATTTGAAAATGATTTTCAAACTGTAATTTTTTTGCTCACTAATTTGTTCAACATGTTTACACTTAAAGTGTAAACATGTTTTAAAAAAAATAGACACCTTGATTATTCACATAAGATGATGACTCTAGACGTATTAGGATTGGATAGTTCTCCAAGTTCTCCTTCACTTTTTTTTTTTTTTATTTGTTCTCATTTTACAGCCTCTCGGGATGTGAATGTCCCTGTTCACGATGACACTGATTTTGTGATCAAAGTGGTAAGAAATATATTGAAACAGTATCATTAATAGTCATATAAATGGTCTAAATGTCTACAGTGCTTCTGATTTTTACTCTCTATACTGTACATTTTCAGGAATATCATGAAAATGGACCTTTATTCTCAGAATTGAAATTTTACCAACGAGCAGCAAAGCCAGATACTAGTAAGATACTTTGTTCCATTTTAAACTTAAATTCTGTCCAAATTTTGTAATGGAATTCTGTTGATATGGAAGACATAATAATACTAATAATAATAATAATAATAATAATAATAATAATAATAGTAATAAAACACTGATTGTATTATTGCCAAAGGAGGTAGAAACAGAAGCAGTCTTTAGAGTAGTGTTGAATGAAAATGCTGAAGACCCCTCATCTTCATCTGAGAGTTCTCAAACATGGAGTGCATGTCTCTGATGAAGTGGCTATAGATGTAAATTAGCCTGGCTAGGCAAATTAATAAACCAAAGCAAACATGCACCTCTGTGGTCGTTAGTGCAATCCCAGCTTGTTTGAGCTCTAATTCAGAGAGAGTGACCAAATTGCTGATAATGATGCTGGTTTCTCCAAAGTGCCCCTGACCACCTGTCAGTCTGGTGCACAGCCAGTCAAGACAGATTCCCCTTCCAGCTAGGCTGGAGGAAGTGCTTCTTTATGAGTGTGTGAGAGATGTGTATATATCACATAGTGTTTATAAAGCATGTGAAAATATATAAAATGGCTAAAACATTTTTAACTCTGAAATCACAGTGAACAAATGGAAGAAGTCCAAACAGCTGGAGTTTTTGGGGATTCCAACTTACTGGGGGTCTGGACTGACTGAAAGTAATGGAACAAGGTATTGTACTTGAGTTTGACTTATCATCTTACATCATGGCATGACTACTTTGCCTCATGTAATTATTTGTAATTCTGTCTGGATCTCAATGGACAAAAAAAAGAAAAAAAAAAGATTATTAATAACAAATGAATGATAAGCCTGGGTTTAGTGCAAAATCAGTTTTAAAACAGTAAAATAAAAGTGTGTCTGGGACAAACTTTGCTGTGTATTTTTATTATTCTATGTGTTATATGTGTAAATAATGTAAAACAGTCCTGCCCCATTACCGACACATTTAAAGTCACATCCAGTAGTATATACTGTCATACGGGCTAGCCTTGAATTTGACATAAAAAATATATATTCTATTATATACTATATATTATATTATATATTCTATAATCTTGTTTTTTAATATTATGTGTAATATTAATTGTGTATTTAAGTACATTTTCATTTTGGTTTCTGGTTGTGTAGGTACAGGTTTATGGTGATGGATCGGCTGGGTACAGATCTGCAGAAGGTGTTTATGGAGAATGGTGGACAAGTGAAGAAGCCCACTGTGCTACAGTTGGGTGTTCTCATGGTGAGACACCGCTGAATGTGCAACATTTAGTTTGAGTTCAGAGCTACTTGCCAGTGTTATCATCTATATACTCTTATTTTTAATGTTTGTATTTAGCTGTAATTTCAGTTTTAGTAACTTTAGTACTTCATCTTAAACTTATTTTATTTCAGATAGCTGTCAAGTCGACATTGCTCATTTTCATTCAAGTTTATTAAGTTTTACATCTTATATTTTAATTTGTTTCAGCTTAATTTCAATTATTGAAACTATTTTTAGTTTTAGTTGTAGTTAACAATAACAACACTGCTGTTTGCTTCATTACGATTTATCAACACACTGTAATCTCGACCCATGAGTTTGTATAATGTGACCTCATTATATATAGAGGGTTTGATTAAACGTAATAAGTGTGACAAGGCAAAAAGTATTTACAGTATTACTTAATAAGGTGAATTTTGAGTAAACTTTAGTTGCATTTGCTGGGAGTCCAGCCACCTTGCATCCAGCTCATCTGCCAGTAGTCATTACGGTAGGTCATTATGAGGTTTCTAAATTATTCATGTTAACCTTCCCCTCTGTCACTTTGCCCTCAACAGCTGGATGTGCTGGAATATATTCATGACAATGAGTACGTCCATGCTGACATTAAGGCTGCCAATCTATTACTGGGACACAAAGATCCAAGCAAGGCGAGTCTGCATACACATCAACGCAATCACATCTTAAACGATTGGTTATCTTTTTGTGTATAAATTACCTATTCAAGTGAAGCACATACTCAAATGAAAGTGTTTTCTATTACTTTAATTGATCGTCTACTAAGACGGCGAGCCAGCACTAATGACTTTTGGAACTTATTCTTGAGTATAATCAATGTCTCAATCTGCTGTCACAACCTAAATACTGACCCCATTTCTTTGTGCTTTGCAGCGCTAACATACCATATACAGTAGGAGGGATTCAGTTTGAAAGAAAATGTCTTTGGGATGATTTATGCTGACTGTATCTCCTGCAGGTGTACTTGGCTGACTATGGTCTCTCATACAGATACTGTCCTAATGGTGAGCATAAAGAGTACAAAGAGAACCCCAAGAAAGGACACAATGGCACTATTGAGTATACAAGCATTGACGCTCACAAAGGAGTAGGTAATGTGAAATGTGTCGTTTATTTTATCTTTTGAAACCACTCTGAGGTATTAGATAGAAACATATGTTATTATGCACAATTTTATTACGTCCTGCAAGTCAACCTGAATTGCCATTTACAACCCATTTTACTTCCATAATTTTAGTATTTGCAAGTGAAACAGGATATTCAATGAGAGGGAGAAAAATAAACATAGATTGGGACTTTTTTATCCATCTGGAATTGTAATAGGGAAAAGGAAAGTGAGTTTGTAAATTTGATTAAGAATTACATAGAGAGCCCTTCTTTGGAACAGCAATGTATTAGCCACAATTAAACTACGAACATGCATTAAGGAAGTAAATAGTGTCAGTTTTAATCTCATGTTCACTTTAAAGGAAGAGGTTCACCAAAAAGTATGAATTCACTCTCCATTTTACTCACCTTATAATGTGGTCCTGTTTATATTGCTGGGAATTGTCAGTATCATGTCCTCAACTCTGGGTCACGCTATTGGAAACACATTAACTTGTAAATTGTGTACAGTCCTTTTTATTGGATATTGATTGTTCTATCCGTGCTTACTTGGGCAGACTTAATTCAAGAAATCCCTAATTAGTCAAAGTCATAACCTGCATCTTGTATGCATTTTCTATTAATTAAAGCTTTGATGTTTTGTTGAACAGGGACTCAAAGCCAATATCTCTGAATGTATTGGTCATAAGGTATTACAGGAGTTCAATACTGAATACACAGTGGTAAAGCTTGCGAATAGCCATGTTTCTGTTAATTTTGAAAGTGCATGAAAAAAAGACAAGCTGCCCAGTCAGAAAAATATTTAAAGTTCAGTATTTGACAATGGGTGATTTTTTTTTTTTTCTCTCTAAATGTAGCAAGTTGTTGTAGCAAGAACTCCATGATGCCAAGTGGTCTACAGAAGTGTTTTGTGAAATATTTATAATATTTTAAAACCTATTAAAATATAGTTTTAACAATAAAATATTTATTTGGTCAAAGTTAACACGTTAGATTAATTTATATGTTAAATATATACACAATACTATTTTTAACACATTTATTGAATTTTATGATATTACAGTTTCAGTAATTTTCTTTAGTATATTTTTAAAAAATAGGGATATATAAATCAAAATATTTGCCTTTATATTTTTGGAAGCACATCCCTTTTAAAGGAGACCTATTATGGCCCTTTTTACAATATGCAATATAAGTCTCAGGTGTCTCCAGAATGTTTCTGTGACATTTCAGCTCAAAAATACACCACAGATCATTTATTATATAATTTTGAAAATGCCTACTTTGAGTGGAAGCAGAAACACGCTGTTTTCATTCATGTCTCTTTAAATGCAAATGAGCTGCTGCTCCCCGCCCCCTTTTCCAGAATAGGGCTGTGCCTTTTACAGCTCGTATCTCAGATACTAAAAAACAACATGTGTTTGATTTTGATTATCATGTCTATCGCATTGAGATCATGTGTTTTAAAACCATATTAGTTTAAGGGTGTTTTCACACCTGTAGATCGATTGCTTTGTTCCGAAACAGGGATTAAAATTATTACAATGTTGCTTTTTATTGTTGGTGCGGTTCGCTTTCACACGGCAAAGTTTTCTAAACGAACCAAAATTGTTAATACAAGTCACGTGCGAGTAAACTGTCCTCTCATTGGTCCACAGAGCTGGAATGACAATAAACATGATTCATTTTGGAAAGAGAGGCAAACAAACTCTCTCTCTCTCTCTTACACACACACACACACATACGTACGTCAAAATGGAACGACAACAGCTTTGAGGGCTTTTTTTTTTTTTTTGTAGCTGTAGATGTATTTATTAGTTTATCATTTTGAGCAGGAATCCAGGATTCGTCGGCAAAACATTGTTAAAATGCACCTACTACGAAGAGCATTAAGACGGCATTATAAAATGAAAAGGCGCGCTTTGATTTTGAATGGCGAAGATGTGCACACCCACTGCTTTTCACGGAACTTACGTAATTACCCATTATACAGTGTGATATAGCCTGGTTCGTTGGTCCTTTGGATCGGATTGCTTTCTCACTACAACCGAACCGCTCCAGAGTTCGTTTTCAATCGAGCCGAGACCACCTCGTTCAGGCGATCTCGGACCGATTGTTTTGGCGCGGATCCGAGCGCGATTACCATGTTCACATATGCCCAAATGAACTGAGCTAAGGGGGGAAATGCGCCAGGTTCCGAAACAACGGGCCAGGTGTGAAAGCACCCTAAATTTCGGATATACGGTTTTCTGAGCGCACACATCCAAAGCACGCTCACAGAAAGCGGCTGTCACACGGAATCTGACGCACTCCTCTTTTCACAAGCTTACAGATAAAGGCTTACCAAAAAAATTACTGGGTTAATCTTTTTCACATTTCCTGGGTTGGCAGATGCACTGGGGACCTTAATATAGCATTTTAAACACAGAAAAAAAGTCAGTTTTTCATGATATGTCACCTTTAAGGAGATAATCATGTTTGTGTATCCATGGTATCAACAAGTTATAAAATCACTGGCATGACAAAAAAGTTATTTCCAGTAAGGTGTTATATTATAAAGTTGGTTTTATATGTGGAGGATAAATATCTGGGAATGCCTTTGTGTATTATTCGGAAAAAAAAGTGAAAAAAGTGCACGACTCGTAGCTCATAGCGCGGACTCAGTACAACACATTGTTTGATACATCAGAAAGTAAGTCATGCTCAGGTTCAGACCAAGGTCTGGCTGCTTTCAGACAAGACCATGTTCTTACCTGATATAATTTGTTAACTTTTCATGTACAGGATTCTACATATGGTCCTGATTCTGTCTCACTGCTCTGTAAATGTATGGCCAGTTGTACTGTGTAAATCACACTGCATATGGCAAGTGATATAACACTTGAGAGTTTATAAAAACACCTACCCACTGATGCACCGACTTGGGAGTCCAGTGTCCTGATCCACTCCTAAAGCTAAACTCAAAGCAGCGAGGCGGTAAATTTGACAAAGCTCGTTTGTGCCACTATCAAACAATCTGTGGCCGAGCTGACGTCACCGCATTAGCCGTTTGATGTAGACTGTCATCGGCTGTTGTGTAGGTCATTAGCATCGTCTGCCCTGAAGATGAATGCAGATTGCAGAGTGTTTCTTTTCTTTTGGCCCCTGGCACCCCGTGTAGATGTTGATTTGTTACCATGGTGAGGAGTGCAGAGACGGGCACTTTGTGTCCCGCTGAACCCTGTGCTAAAGGCCTAATTATCACCTGTAGGGTTGAAGTGAGCCGGCTGAAATTCAGAAAGAGAGGTTCAAGAGTTTGACATGGCGCTTTGGGTAATCACAATAACAATAGGCCGTAATTATGTACAACAGCTTCTATCTGATGGAAGGTGTTGTGCTCAGCCTGGAATACATCATTCTTGTGGATCGGCCTTTTTATAAGTGAATCGGTGTCAGGACTAGGCCAGGCAGCCCACCCCTTCGGTTCCCTATTATAGAGGCGGACAAAATGTTTACAGAGCATGTCTTATCTTGTGCACTTTGGTCTTTAGTCATAGCGCCCTTTTTACATGCCACTTAAGAAGCTTTTTTCCCCCCAAGGTCACCTGTGAGAGATGTTAAAATCTTTTCTATTAAATTGTGTGTTTGCTAAATTAGTTTGGTCAAGGTTGAAGAAAAATAAAGACAACCTATATACATGGCCTAATGGTGTTGCTGGCTAGCGGGCAGGGAGGCTGACTCTATAATGGGCATGGCAGGATCAATGATGGTCATGGATTTAGGCAGAGATTTTCCCTTTTGATGAATGCAGTCAATAGGTAATTTCTCAGGAGATGGACTGCAGTTACAGTATTGAGTTAATACACTCTCTAGGCACGAACAAATGATGTGCCTTAATTTACCCTTATTGATGAAGTTGGAGCTTTTCATGAAGGGACATGCTTAACGGGAGGTTAACTCTTGTATATGAGCAGAACTGACAAAACCGTTCCATACAGATTTAAATTTAGGTGAAAGTAATTCATTGAGGGTCCTTGGCTTAAAGTCAACCTGTAATTGGTCAGTCTGACCTAAAATGTATTTTAGTTTAATAGCTGGGATCCAAAATGAATATTTCATAACTAAATGTTGCTGCTGTCTGTCTGGTTGGTGTAAGACTAATCAGTCGGTTTAAGTGAGGCCATTTCACACTCAGTGCTCATAAGCAAATGCTTTTGCTGTAACATTAGAGTGGTGTTGTTAAAACTGAACTGGGATAGATTCCCATTGAGCTTATGCAAGTGTGAAACCAGCTCTCTTGAGCTTATTTGGAAAACCAAAACCCTTGTACTGATTCCAAAAATACTAATCTCTTCTTCTCCTGAGGTTAAGAACAGTTGCGTAGAATCTAGTATATGAGTTGTTAAGCATTGCAATAAAAATGAAATAAAAAAATTAGTGCAGGGTAAAAAAATGTTGATTTTAAACATATTTTATTGAGTTGTTCTCACAGGCTTCACGCAAAAACAAACATGACCAGTTTAGTCTGACTCGCAAGCAAATGACTTTTCTGAGCTGCTTCTGTTCAGTAAATCAAAAATATACAGCATGAATCGTGTAGCCTGATTCCTAAATGAATGAGTCTTACGAGCTGGTTCTTTTCAGTGTATCAGAAACATGCAGTGTGACGTGTAGCCAGAATCCTAACTGAGTGCTTCAGTTTACATTGAAACATCAGGCTCTTATGAGTTAGTTCTTGTAATGAATCGTACAAGAAGATGATTTGAATCCATCTGAAGCTTGGTATAATTTACAGAATTAGATGTGTAAGAATATGTAAGCAAAATTGACATTTACAACTGCATCCTTAAAAGAGTTGGAATCTTATTTAATCAAATTAAAATCTGAATCAAATCAAGAGTTTGTGAATAAGAAATAAACCGATTTGAGAAATCTCTATTGATATCTAGCCCAGGGTAGACACCTTTAGAACATCTTTAGAACAATAAAAGGCGAAGTGGCCTTGTAAAAAGTTTTTAGCATTCAAAAGACATTTACACTAGATGGCAGTTGTGTTATGTGCTACAGCAGAGGTGGAGTTGGAGGAGGTCTAGGGAGCACACGCTCTCAAGCTCTTCTCTTAAGGCCAGCAGAGACCCCACGGAATCCAGAAACATGTGGAAACTATTTGGGCCCAGACATTTATTTCTTTGTTTTACTGCTTGGCTCTCATCGGAGAGAGTGTCGGGCCGGGCCACAGGCTGTCTGGATCATGTCAGAGGCCGTCAGGATCAGGTTCCTGGACGAGTCGCCAGACCAGACGAAGGAGGTGGGAGTGTGAGAGAGATGTGAGGAACGCTGGTGGGAGGAAACTGACCTACTCTTTCAACTCACAGCCCCTCTTAGAAAATCCCTGTTAGCCTGTGAGGCAGGCCAGGGCACCAGCTGAGAAAACAAAATACTCCTCTCTATCAACCCCCCCCCCCCTTTTTTTCTCTGCCTTTTTTATAAGGGCATATTTCAGCAACCAATGGATGGGACATTCGATCAAAGGGTTTTAACTTGCTTCTCAACCGACATTCAACTTCTTTTCCTTATCTTCGCTTTCTCCAACAGCCCCATCCAGACGAGGAGACTTGGAGGTGTTGGGCTACTGCTTGCTTCACTGGCAGTGTGGAACTCTGCCCTGGCTCTCATCTCTTAAGAACCCAGCTGAGGTCCAGGAGGCCAAGGCCAAGTACGTTCCCATTTTCACCACAGGTCTAGGCCTTGTGCTCTACTGTGTACAGTGGCTGCCGATCTTTCTGTGCTTTTTCAACCTGAATTATTCACTCAACCGCTTTGTTAAAGACTTAAATTTTCTTTTTTGCCTGGAAATTTAAGCTGTGGATTATACGAATCTGCAGATCTTTAGAATAGAGAATAGAGTTTTTCACAATAAAATTGTTAAAATATGTTGTGTATTTCAATGAGTTGAAAGCAAGATGTGTATTAAGATGCATTTAGCAACATGACCTCTGGTTAACCTTTCCCTTTATCATCTCTTGACCACAGGCTGATGTCTAACCTGCCAGATTCTGTCCTGATCATGTCCACCTCTGGCTCCAGCACGGGTAGGTGCACGTGAGCGTGCGGACCATTTGCATTGATCAACAAAGTATGGGGCAGGGACTTAGCTTCCTCGCCATCCCCACAAGCGCAATCTCCTTGCCTCTCCTTCATCAACGGACTCTAGCGTCCCTGCAGTATCTTTCCCCCCTCCACAGGGAGCGAGGGCACGTGCGTCTTCTGAAAGGGGGCTTTGTGATCTATGATTATGATGAGGCCTTATTCCCCCAACCTTGAGAGGCTGGCTGCAGCTGGACCAGAAAGATAAGACCTCTAACATGCATCAAGGCTGTGCATGTGGTATACATTTAGCTGGGCTGCCACAAAGAGAATGCGCACCGGCGTAGCACTGGATCTAGCATATTTATTACAGTGAAGAATGGAAGGTGCCCATATTAGACACACATTTGTGTTCTCGTATGAACAGAGAGGCCCTTCTACATTGTGCTCCTGCCACCGTCCATTTGTTAGGAAGATACGGTTTTTGTTCCCTTTGGAATGAAAATTAAGTCTGCAGATGCAGGTTGTCACTTGGCCGGACTTTTGCGGGTGCTTTCGGTAAGCATCTAGGTCAACTGCTGGATGCATAAACATAAAACATGCAGACCAGCTCAGTTGGGGTTTATCTGTGAATTATGCAAATACACAACCATGGTCCACCTCCACAGTAGTCCTCATTTTTGAAGTTGCCAAAAAAGATACATTTAGGATGCTTCACATGATGAGGTGTTTCGACAATGCATCCTGCTCAACATCTGATTTTTAAGATTGTTTATTAAATTGTATTAAAGTTATAGTCCACCCAAGAAAGTAGATCGTCATCCCTCATGTCGTTACAGACTTGTTTTTTTCTTCTGCAGAATACGAAGGATGTTTTGAAGAATGTTTCAGCTGTTGTTATCCGTATTATGAAAGCCGAAATCTTCAATCCCTAAAAAGTACAAGAGTAGTGTGAAATTAATCTGTACAACTTGAATGGCATAGTCCAATTCTGTTCTGTATGCATGCATGCACAGCCAACATCAAATATGGTGACGTTTGGTCATGTAACGTGTAAGAACCAATGAGTTTTGATGTTATTTGATGTTTGTGTTGCTATATTCGATGTAGTCTCTACATTTTGATTGAATTAATTGGATAAATGGAGGTGTTTAGATTAATTTCATGCTACTCGAAAGTTTTGGACCCCAACTTTCATTGTTAGAACAAAAACTGAAATTGTCTTCAAAATAATCTCTTTGTGTTCCACAGAAGAAAGAAAGTCTGAAATGATATGAGGGTAAATGGTGACAGAATGCTCTTTTTTTTGGGTGAACTATCCCTTTAGGTTTTGCGTATTCAGATGTTCTTCTTTCTGACCCCTTGCAGAGATTGCCAGGTACCTGTCCATTGTGAAAAACCTTGGCTACAATGAAAAGCCAGACTACCCTGCCCTCAGGAAGATTCTGTCAGTGGCCGGGCCGCAAGGCCCATTGGACCTCTCTAGGCCGAGACCGTCAGAGACAGCCAGGCCAACCGCACAAAGGGTGAGTGTGAGATGCTTTGGCACAGCAGCCCAGTAGTCTTAATAGAGACCATATGAGCCGGGGCTGGAGCATTCAGAGCAGCCTGTGGGATGCGGCAGATTTATCTGTCTGGGAGAAAGAAGGAGATGCTCAGGTTTGGGAACCCTCCTCTGACCCTTTCCCTGCTACACTGACTCCCACTTCTGCTCAGAGCTGTCTAACTGGCCTATTGGCGGCGTTGGAGTTGGGCCGAAATAGTGCAGACCAGAAAAAAGTAGATTTACACAGTGGTGACAGACTCAGAGTTACTGAAGGCCCTCAGCCTGGGGCCACAGCTCAATGCAGTGTCAAAACCGTACAAGACAGCTATTTAATTAAAGCGCTTTTATTTATTGCAATCACATGCAGGCTTGTATTTCAGTGTCTATATGTGCATTCAGAATTGAACGGCGTAAAATACACCACACTGAATTCCTGCACTCTATTACAAGAGACAAGAATGGCACTTTTCCTCTATAAGGGGAATGAGCTGGTGAATCTTGACCGTGGTGTCATAGGTTAACCTTTGCTGACCTTGCCAAAAGGCTTATTGGCTCTCAAGAGGTCTGGAGTGGAGAGACCTTAATTCCTCTGGAATCACTTCACAGTTGATCACTGCCAACTTGAACCGCTGAACTTTTGCAAACACCCGAGCAACCCAATTTGGGGCTGTTGAATACACACATTTTGCTTAGGCCAAAAGAGCGCCAGTTAGAATTGCCTCTCATTTTTATGTGGAGCTGTCCAGCGGTTTGATCTGTGGTTCAATAGAGAAGGCTCAGTGTTGAGGATTTGGAGAAGGGTTGGTAAATACTCTCAGTGCTTAAGGTGTCATTTACTCTACTTGTAGCGTGATATTGAAACCACTCTGCACAGAAAAGTAATACAGTGAAGTAATACCTGAAGAACACATCTCAGTTCTAGGTTAAGATTGACCTTGGAATTTTCAAGTGTTTTATAACTAAAGCATGAATCATACAAACAATGATTTGAATAATATAAAAAATATCATGCCATGAATGAACTAAGAAATTTAAGTGAAATTTCACTTGCAAAAAAATGGTCAGAAGTCAATAGTATAGCGATGTATCTAGTCACTTTTAAACCAAGCAGCCTGATCCCTTGAGCAACTTGAACCCAGTACAAAATCTGCCCTCAATCGTAATTACTGATCACTTGGATTTCAGTTGAAGTGACTGGATTTCAGTCACTAGAAAAATCGGCAAACAAAGGTAAATGTGACCACGCTCGCAATTCTCCACAACCATGATTACTGCAAGTTCAGAGCTGAGAAGGTTTGATTGTTCCTTCAGTGAGTACATTGATGTTCCAGTTTTGTGCCCAGGTAGTTGTGTGATGGTTGCAGTATCAATGTATTTTAATGTTCTACAAAGATGTATGGATAGTTCTTACAAAGCAGTGTGCAGAAGTGTCTTTTTCCTCTGACCTTGACCACCCTACCTTTTGCACAGATGGAAAGCATCAGTGTCAAGAGCAAGGGCATTAAGATTTGAATCCCCTTTTCTTTGTAGTTCTATTTTTCTCTGTGGTTCTGTTCATCTCCTTCTAGACGATGTAGCTTCAGTTCCTTTGAATAAAAGCTAAAACAACACCATCAATGTCCCCCTCGTGTCTCAGCTCTCGTGAAACCACGTCAGGCAGCGTGAGGCCAGCGGTTCCTTGTGTCACTCCAACACTCCTGGAGTTTATTTTGCCTACAGCTGACCTCGCTGGTGATCTGTGGCCAAATTTAGTTTGGACAGTTGCCACCTTAGGGAGAGCAGTAGATGTCATTAATCAGGGCAGGTCTTCTCCTCTCAGGATCCAGGTCAGGGAGGGAACATTGAGTGCTCTCTTTCTCTCTCTCTCTCTCTCTCTCTCTCTCTCTCTCTCCCTCTCTCTCTCTCTCTTGTGAATGCTCAGAGACAAAAGCAAGTAAATTTCTGTCATTTAATTTAACTTAACCTCCCACAGGCTGCAAGCCAGCCCAAGACTACTGAGAAAAAAACAGCAAGATCAAAGCCTGTGGTGACAGCAGAGGAAGATGATGAGGAAGAGTTGGGCAGGTCAACACCAAACAAAGCTTGGAGCAAGACAAAACGAGAGACACACAAACAGGTAAAATTCTAAAAAAGATTAAAATAAAATAAAAGCCAATTGTTTAATAAATAATTTAATAAAAAGTATCAATAAGTATCGCTTTTTATTTCTCCTCTTTCCTACTACGCAGATAAACATCAAATTTTCATTTTTGGGTGAACTAACCCTTTAAAGTCGGCATGAAACGGAAGTTGCGACTGTCTTTTTTTTCTCTACTGTGACGTATATCTGAGTGAAACGGCATCTGAAATGAGAGGGCGGGACTTGATTTCGTCCTTCGAGAATTGATTGGATCGTTGGAAGTTGGGGCGTTACTAACAAAATGGAGGCAGATCTGAAATGCCAGTTTGCGATTAGTGGTGGGGGATTTTCCCCTGTCATTTATCCCAGCGTTTACCCCTTACGTCACTAGCTCCGCCCTTGCGCCATCACTCGTGACCAGAAGACTAGAGGAGTCGTTTTGAGGGGGAGGGGAGGTTAACATTTTTGATTAAAGATTACGAGGGCACATGAATTTTAAAAAAAAATAATGAAGTGCACGGATAAATTATTTGTAATAAACACTACAGTATTCCATCAAAAAATAAGAATATTCAATTTTGATTTCATGCCGACTTTAAGTTCCAACCCTGCTTCAGCACACCTGCTAGCAATCAAGTACTGTAGCACTGAACACCTTGATTAGCTGGATTAGCTCTGCAGTATGGTAGCTCTCCAGGAGCAGGGTTGGAGACCTCTGTTAAAGACATTTGTTGCTACAGCATTTTACTACAAAACTCAAAAAGGCTGATGCTCAAAAAGGCAGACATAGGAAATTTAGGTATCGTTCAATTCGGTATGCAGCTCTGAATCTAACCAGATCAATCTTATGATTTTTGGTCAAACTGTTCTGAAATTATAAACAAAAATGTACATTTTTTTTTAAATATCTTTTCACCAGTAGTTGGTGCTGTGCTGAAACTACTCATGTGCCCTCAGGTCATGCTTGGTATAACACTTATCAAATTTGGTCAGAATCCGCATTGCAAAGATACAACCTCGTCCATTTTTGCTCTAATTTCGTGAAATTCATTAACACGCTTTGTTTTGCCATCATTGTCTGAAGATGATCTGAGCCAATTTTGGTGAAAATCAGACAAAGTTCAAAAATTTTTTTTTTGCAAAATTAAAAATTGTGAGAAATCTTGACCCGTAGAAATTTGGTATGCATTCGACTCGGCATGAGCCAAGGAATCAGAAGAAAAATAATTTTACTTTTCAAAAAATATTAGCTGAAATACAAGTCCAAATATGGCCTATTGGCGGTGCTAGAGAGTTTGAAATAGAGGCTCCAAATTTGCTATGGTTAATATTGAGACTGTCCTCTATCTGTGTGCCAAATTTCATAACTTTCCAGCAAGCTGCCATAGACTTCCAGAGCAGAAAAAGAAGCTGAAGAATAACAAGAAAACTAACGGATACAATAAGTATCTTTATTTATTTATTTATTTATTTAATTTAATGAAATTTATTCCTGAGATTTCAGCAGCCATTACTCCAGTCTTCAGTGTTCCTTAATGCTTCAGAAATGCTGATATGTACTAAAGAAACATGTCTTATTATTATCAATTAGAGTTGGGGTACTTGTTATACATTTTTTAAGTATTTTTGATAAATAAAAAGTTGCTTTTGCATACATAAATATATAGTGTTATAAATATATAGCATATAGTATACAGTGGTTTAATAACTCTCATTGATATTATTCATTGTTGTCAACTTCACAGAGACCAAACAAAGCAGACATGGCTGCTAAAGGAAGCGTCAGGCAAAGGCCTATGCCTTATGAAAATGATGAGGACATCAGTGATGAAGATGAGCCCCTCCCTCCGCGAGTTCATCCTAGAACAAGAGCAGGAGCCAGACAGAGACAGGAACTTGAACAAGTAAAACCAGCAGCAGAGCACAGACTAAATGCCAAATAGAGTACAGTCAATCATTCACTTATTCAAATTGATCAATGTTTTAATAGCTTCAAGAGTCACAGGAAATACAGATATGGTTTGCAGTGTTTATTGTTTGATACAAAAGTCTATTAACAAATTCAACATACCAGCCTTCTCATTTCTATTTCTTATATTTTGCAAACATAAAATTTGCTCCAACAACACAGGAAAAGAGGAACACAGATGTTTATGAGGGCAAGACCTGCATGACCATGAGGGAAAGACAAAACCGTCACTACGAGAACCACCAAACACATACTCTGAGACTAAATGATCACCATACAGTGCTCAGCAGTGAAGTCGACTACTGGGGGAACTACAGCAGGAAACACAGCTGGAATCAGAACCAGTGGGAAGAAACTGATGATGAAGGAAACCACTGGAGAAGTGATGTTTGTGGACAGGAAGATCAATGGACTCAGTACCATTACAGAGAAGGAGATGGTTTTGGGAAATCAGAAAATCAGAGTAAATGGCCAATCAAAAGAATGTTGATCATCCTTCTTGTTATGATACTGACTGTTGTTGGCTGTTGGTATTACCCTCACTGGAGCCGTAACACCACTTGACCACTGTTCTGAATGAACAGACTGTTGTTAAGTGTTTCCTGTGACCATTTTCACAGTGATGGGCTGGGAAAAAAAAAAAATACAAATTAGGATGAATTATTTTTCAGTCATTTTTTGCACTAGACATGAGCTATAAGTTTTAACAAATGTATTTGTGGATTTAAATAAAGTTGTTATTATTATTATTTTTTTTTAATTGTGCATGTGCTCTGTTTTTGTGATCAAGTTGAATATTACCTTGCTGCAGTAAGGACATTCTCCAAACACAATATTGACGCTTTGGCAACTGGTGGACAGACCTCTCAACCACTGTGAAGACAAATCAATCAACAAAAGATGAAATAAACACTAACACATTAAAAATTTTAGAAAATTGCATATTAGTCTTGGCATAGTAATCTATGATTGTTCTGTTGTTAAATTTCTGCGTTTCTGATTACTGAATCTTCAAGCTCTTACCTCATAAAGACACACTTGATGGAAAGGCTGGCCACAGCGTGGGTCATTGCAGACCTGATCTGGAATGGCTGACTCAAGTCGATAAGAGTAGCAGATGCCACATTCAACACTGAAACTCTGAGTATACAACAACAAAATGAGATAAACTTTTGAAGTGTACAAGCTGTCAGTAAAGGAACACCTTATCTCAGTATAGCCAGCAATACCATTTCTGTCGTCATTTACTCACCTTTGTGTTGTTTCAAACCTGTAGGATTTTCTATTTTTCCTTGGAGCACGAATGGAGAAATATTGACAAATATACCAGATATTCTTATACTGTATGCCATTATAATGAATGGGGATAGAAACTTAAAATCTTCAAAAAAGATATGTATAAAAGCAGCATCATAAAAGTGGTCCACTCATACTCATTCCACTCATTCCAAGTCTTCTGAAGCTTGATAGCTTTGTGTGAGAAAGTCAGGTTTTTAAAATAGTTTTTCTTTCCAGTAAGCAGTGTTGATGTTAACTAAAAAAAAAAAAATATATATATATATATATATATATATATATATATATATTAAAATCGTTTTCTGTAATTTAAATAAATCTGAAATAAAATATAAATATAAGGTGAAAAATGAAAATCGAAAAAGCTTGCCTTGGCAACTGAGTCAGTAAGCTGAACTCATGAATTTGTGAATGAATCATTCAGACTGGTTTTGTGTACTGGATGAACCGATTCAATGAAAATATTCAGCAACTCAAAGAAAAACAAAATCAAATCATTGCTACTTTTCTCATGAATGCACTGATTTTCAGTAAACAATGATTTTGGTTTGTACTTCACACTAAGCTTTAAAATACTTTATAGAATGTGCAGTATGGACCACTTTTTTAAATTTAAATTTATTTTAAATCCAATCTCCATTCATTGCATGATTGGTAAATAGTGACCAGTACTATACATGAAAACAAAATTTCTTCAGTTGTGTTCCACTGAAATAGTTCAGAAAGTTATACAGGTTTGTAATCACTGTGAGTTAATGGTGAGTTCATGATAAGAGAAAAAAAAAAAAAAAATATATATATATATATATATATATATATATATATATACTGTATATATATATATATATATATACACACACACAAACACACATATATATATACACACAAAAATAAATGAAAAGCATCTCTTTCATATATTGTATCCCTGAGTCTGATCTGAAATTCTGCATTTGAAAGTCACTCTCCCTGCTGGTGCGCGGTGGCTCATATTCGTTCCCACAGGGTGAGGAGACTCAGGTGGACTCATCAACCCTATATATGCTTGACCCCCTCTTCACACAATCCTCCTGCTTTGCAAGACGCCTCATGCTTCTGCTCTCTTCTCCTCCACTGTCTGTGTTTGCATATTGCTATTCAGATAATTAGAGGCTTTTTTTTTTTTTTCCTGAGCAATCCATTAAAAGGATGGAAGATAAAAATTTCAACATCTGGTCAAGTAAACTTTTCTAGCTTCAGAATGTTAATGATGGTCAAGCATTAATCTGCGGTACAGACTGTGAATAAACACTGCGCCCTTTCAACCCGCAAGCTGAAAGAGAGAAAGCATAAAAAATGCACACAAGGAAAAAAGATAAATGGCGGAGCTATGATTAAACAGCTCTTGATAGTGCTGAAGATTCTGCCACCTTTGTTATTGTAATGATCTTATCTGTAAACAACCCAATTAAAGGAAATCCGTACCCACCTCTCCCGATGATAAAAACATAAAGAGAAAAGGAGGTGGGAAAAAAAAAAAAAAACACTGCAAGCTTCAAATGTGATGGTGCTGTGGAACTAATTGTAAGTGGCAGTGTATGAGACGAAAATATGCAACGTACAGATTTTTCGTGGGTGGTAGGCGATGGAAATTCTATCTCCAACACATCCTTCATATTCTGTAGGACACTGCAGTCAGGGTTCCTATGAGGAGAGAAGGAAATCAGACCTTCATACACTAATTAAACGCATACAGTCAAGTCATGATGGTATAATGAATACAGCTCAGTGATTACTGCCCAAAAAATCCAGGATATCACTGTGAGAATCAACACTCTTGGCCAAGAGATTCTCACCATGTGGTTTCTGATTCATTTTACACTGTAATATAGATATCCCCTGAACGATATGTGCGGCATGCATATGAAATGGAAAATTTGCATTGAAATATGCAACATTCACTTTGATTCCACGTTAATCATGCTTTTTTGATTCCACGTTAAACTCCTTGGAAAAAAAGTAATCGGAATCAAACAGAAATGTATAATTATTTGCTTACCATAAATGCATATTAGCATTCAACTTATTCCTTAAAGGAGTAACAACTGAAAGACATAAGCAAGAGTTAAAATTATTAGAATTGCAGTGACAAATGTCAAAAGTACAGATGCTTCAGTACTAAGTCGATACTAGCAAACAATACTAATAAACAATATTTAATGTTTTTGGTAAGATTTTTTAATGTTTTTGAAAAAAGTCTCTTAAGCTCACAAAGACTGCATTTACTTAAAAATACAGCAAGAATGGTAATACTGTCAAATAATATTACAATTTAAAATGACTTTTTTTTTAATATATATTTTAAAATGTAATTTATTCATGTGATGGCGAAGCTGAATTTTCAGCAGTCTTCAATACCACATGATCCTTCAGAAATCATTCAAATATGCTGATTTGGTACTCAAGAAACATTTCTTATTATCACTGATGTTGAAAACAGTCCGTGATACATATTTTTTTCAGGATTATTTGAATAGAAAGTTCAAGAACAGCATTTATTTGAAATGGAAAGCTTTTGTAACTCTATAAATGTCTTTACTGTCACTTTTGATGAATTTAATGTGTTCTTGCTGAATAAAAGTATTCATTAAAAAATAAATAAATAAAAAATTGAATGGTAATTTTTTTTAATATATCCATATGAATCCATATTCATTTAAATAATTAATTTCAATATTAATTAATTTTTTAATAATTAAACTATATTTATGTCATCTAATTTTTTATTTGTATTAATTTTATTTATTGGTATTATTGGTAGGATGACCCAACACAGTTATCTGTTCTATCACATCTTCAATTATTCATTATTAAAACATACAGACTTATGTTTTTTGTAATAGTGATCCACACTGGACTTCATAATGTTTGCAAAGCACTGGGGGACAAAAACGCCATCAACATAAATCATATCAATCAATCTGCATGGCAAAAACAAGCCCGAGGGAGTGTTGTATATGAAGGCAAGAACAGCGCTCACCCCCCTAATGTAGCCGAGCAGTTTCAATTAACTCTACCTCATCTCTCATTCAGCGTTCCTCACCTGATCGCAGAGCACTGACAGACAATGCACAGCCGCGTCATTTCTTACCTCTAATCTCTATTCTCTCGAAGAAATGCCACAGCAGAGCGGCCGAAAGCACAGGGCATTTCCCGCTGTGACAAACAGTCTGACAGAAAGGGAAATATTCAAATAATTCAAATAAAACGCGCTCATCATGGCTGTTCCACCCGAGAGATCAATCTGGGAGGAACGTGATAGCTGCACTCTCTGTTTGTCATTTGTAAATGCAAAAAGCAATATTTCTGTCTGACCCCACGCTCGGAGGGTCTGCGACTGCCACCGTCTTGACTATTGAAGTGTGGATTTAATATCAATGAATAACATTGCTAGGCAACCGACAATGTGTTCTGTGTGTGCCATTGTCAGCCAAGCATGACCTTGGATTTAAAGAAACAATCACGGCGGCTTAAATAGTGCAAACTGACCTCCATTCCGGCACCATCTCACTCGAAATCTAAAAGCACATTGCTCCGCAAACATATTGCGGGCTGTCAGCTCGGCCGCTCCAGCTGTAGCGCTCCTGTCTAAATGCAGTAAAGCATTTACAGCATGTGCACTTATGTACGGAGGTAATTGAAAAACAAGAGGCATGAATTTCTCACATCCGAGCTGCCTCTCACATGCAGGAAAGCGTAATAAAAGCGGTATGGAGATAAACAGAGAGATTTGCAGATATGAAAAATGCCTACCGTGCTCAGCCCCGAGCAAACAGCACTCCGGCAGCATTTTGGGGTGTCTGGGGTCAGTTTGTACCTTTATTGAGACATTGTTTCCTGGGGAAGAACAGCGATATGGCAGCTTAATATCACGGGAAATGATTGTGGATGGGCATAGTTGGATGGATGGTGGGTGATCTGCAAATAATGAGATTCAAATGTAGTAATATGAATGTAATGTTACCGATGGCGATCCTTCTCATGCAGTCTGCTTTCGTGGGGTTTTCTGGTTTCAATACTGTCTGCTCATCTATCTCATCCAACACCAACCAGAACTCTGACAGAGCCTCCACATTTAACAAGAACTGACTGTGGACATTGGCTAAGGTGTTCTGTGTGTAAAAAAAGGGCAATTAGTCTCAAATGTATTTTTCCTGCTTGAGAGTTGGTATTTGACTTATGTTTGTCACTAAGCGGCAGTTTACCCAAAAATCTAATTTCATTTTAGTGCTGTCAAACGTTTTACATCGCGATTAATTGCATCCAAAATAAAAGTTTTTGTTTATATAATATACAGTGTGTGTACTGTGGATATTTATTATGTATATATAAAAACACACATGCATGTATATATAAGAAAAATGTCATGTTTATATATTAAATATATTTATATATAAATTATATGAAAATAAATATACATGTAAGTACATACAAATATTTTCAAAATGTATACTGTATATGTGTATTTATATATAAATAATAAATATACACAGCACACACATATATAAACAAAAACTTTTATTTTGAATGCGATTAATCACGATTAATCTTTCATTCATCATCTTTGAAGCATTTCATTTTTAAATTAATTATTCACTCACCCTCATTTCATTCCAAACCTAACTTTCTTTTTTTCATTTTTTTATTTTTATTTTTTTATATATATTAGTTTTTAAGCAGTACATAAGACGAAACATACTTAGACGATACCATAAATACAAAACATGTAGAACACAAAGTAAGATGTACATGTAGTTATGTGGAATATGTGTGAAACATTTGTGTGGGGTATGTGTATATCTCTGTTGTGTATTTCCAAATATATATGTGGAACAGCCTGTTTTTCTAAGGTCATAGCAGAATATTTGTAGAGGAGAAGAGAGAAATAATTAAATAAGTTAAATAAGGAATTCATTTAAGAAGAAAGGAGAAAAACAACAATAATAATAAAAATAAATAAAATGGAAAAAATAAATAAATAAATAATTAAATAAATAAATAAATAAATAAATAGAAACAGGTGGTGTAGCTTTCTTTTTTCTGTGTGTGGACCACATTGTGAAATGAAACATTTCTTGTTCTTTAAGTTTTTTTAGTTTCCGATGAAAAACGTCTGTTGTCAGTGTATGAAGTTGTATGATTTTCATCTCACACAGAAGCCACTTTCAAATCAAGCAGTTGTTGGTCAATGCACAAATTCGAGCGAACAACTGAACCCATTGTGTTATGGTGTTGAAATACTATTGGCAGTGGGCGGAATCACACAGACTAAAACAAAAACAGGAATGCACATTTTAAAAATGAATAAATAAATTGATTTAAAAATAAACATATGCATAGATGAATTGTTTACAAAATGATAAATAACATCCATGTAGAAAATAGGGTGATTGCATTTCATGCCAATCTGCAGAAAGAGTGGAGTGACTGCACTAATTAAGACGTGAATACATGATTTCTGCCACAGTATTTGAAACCCTTTATGTCACTAAACCATAATCATGCAACTGATCAATTAATTACCATGTTATATTTTTATATGATATTTTTTGCATTGCATTTAAAATCCAACAGGCTCAAACATTTCAGTTTGAATGGACATGAAGCCTCTCAGTCCGCGGTTGTACTCTTAAACGTTTTTCCGACTCAGAAGTGCCTAGACGCTAGAAATAGTATCCTTTTAAATTTTTGTGCAACTCTTGATCTGCAGGAACAACAGGGATTTTTTTTTTTCCAGTCTGACATTGGCTAGGCTGTCTTTAATAACTCCTGAACACTTCTGCATATGGAAGATGTTGATACTGTCCACATGTCTGGTTTCATATCACTGCTTTATACAAACTCTTCAACCCTCTGCCATCAACACTCGGGGAGGAAAATGAAAAAAAGAAACATTCCCACTGAAGTCTTGCCAAGTCTTCATCAACTACCTGTCAACAAACCATTGATTAAAGCACCAACCAAGAACAAATCAAATATAAAAAGTGACTGAACAGGAAAAGACTAAAACTCATACATCAGCAAACAAGAGAAATTCAGCAATAGCGTTTGATCACTGAGAACCACAGAAGACCCATCTACGGTTCAGCATAACGGCTTCCTCTAATTCTAACATACACAAACACAGTAGGCCTCTGTTTCCTTTGGAGCTGTCCAGTGGCGAGGCAGAGCTAATGGTTTGAGTATGGCCGCTCATAAATCACAGCTGATGATTGACAGCTGATGGGTTCTGGCCCTGTTTCACTCCATGCTGTCAGAGTGAGGGAGCACAGGTCGCCCACACCGCTGTGACCTCAGACCCACACTCCTCGATTTCCACCCGGCTGCCAATTCAAGGTCTTTAATCTCAGCCCAAAATCAGAATACTTTAGTCTGGACACCAGATCCTCTCTGCTCAAAGCCACGACCACTGCTTTATTTTTAGTGCTGATAAATATGAATGGCTTATTTAGCATCGAAAAAGGCAGCAGCTGCAATGAACTTTTTGTGTTATCACACCTTTGAATATCTAAAATTATGCCACCCTAATCACACATATATTATAAGCACTGTAAGTCCATATACTGTATACTGCTGAGACAGAGAGAAAAACATGTCTATATACACACATAGACAGTGCATTTTCAGTGGACTGTGTATTTTTGCTGTGATCCAAAGGAAAACTAGATTGATTTTAGATTGTGAGATGTTAAATCACATTTGTCAACAGTAATTTTGAAGCATTGTAATATCTCAACAACATAATACAGCCAATCTCAGCTGATTTAAGAGGGACAGGACTGGCTGCATTTAGAGGATGAGATCTCATGTGTTTTTCTTTTGTCACATAATTTGTGTGTGCTGATGTTGATTATGTGCCTGATTCTCTGATACATTTCCATACATGTTAAATTGAACAGCACAGAGTCAGAGCTGAATGGAGCAGCCAGAGCTGGTAATTGAACATAAAACAAATCAAATGACTTCCGTTTTTTATTATTTATTTATTTTTTTTAGACAGTAGCACTAATGCAAGGGATATGCAGACAGGAAAATCAGAAAAACAGCATAGTAATCTGGCTGAATCTAGTCTTTCTTAAGACTACAGCATATTAATGTGAATGAGCTTTCTCCTGATGATACACAGGAGGGGATGGTTTGATATAGGAAGAAGAGCATAAAACAAATATGAAGGGTCATTGTGCCAATACAGCACACACAATTTAGCATTGCACAGGTGCAAAGACGCAGCAATTATTTCCCAATTAATGCCGGTTGTGTGATTATAGTTATGCTTTTATTTAAATATATGGTGCAGGCTGGATGTCCTCATAATTGAATTTCTCTTGGAAATGTGCCCGAAATGTGGAACGGCACAATGGATTCCTCCCCAGTGAGGTGACAGCATGCTTACTGTTCTGTTAACTCTCCCAATTAGGTCCCTCCTCATAATGTTCAATGGTGCATTTTCAGTCATTTAGTGAACAAGTGTCAAGTAAATAAATCAAAAATTGCACACAGAGAAATATGTATTCCTTAATGCTCATAGTCTATAATTGTGATTGTTAAGGACCCACCACGTAATGAAGCAATGCTGGGCTAAACAAATTATTATTACACTGTATAAAACACACTGCATAGTGGAGAAGAGCCATCAATGACCTCAGTACGTTGGAGTACATAATAAACATAAAAGTACATGAATATGGTAATCATTCATTATCACTGTAAACGGTTGCATCAATAACACAAGTTTGGCCTTTTGATATCTCAGTATAACTAATAAATGGATACCCTGATAACAAATGAACAGCCTTTAAAAATTAATAATAATGTTTATTATTTTATAAGAATATATATTTGTCTAAATATATTTTAGCTCTTATGAATATAACAGCTTATAAATAGCTTTCTCCTTGCTTGTCAAGCATCTGCTAAATAAATAAATGTAAAAAAAAAAAAAATTATATATCAATATATTAATATCAATATAATAATTTTACATTATCAGTTTATATTGCTTTTTCCATACATAGAATGCATATAATGCTATATAAAATATAATGCTATATAAAGGTGACAGTAAAGGCATTTAATTTATATTAAATCAGAAACAATTATTTTAAATTGTAATATTTCACAATATTACTTTTTTTATTAAATAAATCCAGTAAATCCTTCCTGGTGAATATATAGGACTTCTTTCAAAAACATTAAAAGATTTTACCAACCCCAAAGTTTTTATTGGTATTGTATTTCATTTTTTTAAATAGGCCGAGGGGTTAAAATTCATGCAGTGAGCATTGTTTCTCATTGTGCACTCCAGGAGTCAGACCGGGTGGCTGGTTGAGTGTAAATCCTGCTGAGACACACCTGCACCGCTGTGTCCGCCACCAAACAAAGAGCACACCCCGCCAAATCTCCTGATCCATATTCTACATTACTCACAAACTCACTGACTCTCTCTCTCACACACACAGTCAGTTGAGTGCAGGTAATCATTACTCATTCAAATGAACGTGAGAGGCAGGCAGACAGGCCTTTCTCTTCCCTGAACAGAGGAGATGCATCAAGACATCAGCAGCGCAGCAGGACTTCAGCCGACAGAAGGCTGCTGTGTGCTGAGCTGGTCTTCTCTGTCAGAGAGCCATGTTCCACTGCCATCCCTCACCCAACACAACGCACAACCCTCCCTAACTCACACCACTGCTGTGCAATGTGCCAAGTCGCTTTCATCCACCTCAAAGTAATTGGAGCAAACGTATGACTGAAGAGGAGCCTGTTTTTCAGGGGAGGAGGCGAAAACAGAGGAAGATGATAAAAAGAAAACGACAGTGAAAAATGGGCCCCCGTTCTCGCTTTTAATTGTTATACGTAAGAGGAAACTCGTCGAGGCTCATTAGAGGCCGCTAACATATGTAGCTTTCCAGATCGCCGTCCTGTCTGTTTATTTGGCACAGTTTGAGCCTTTGTGAGCGGAGTTATTGTTTTTTATGGAAGCAACATCAAAGCGGTGGTGTAACAGAACACCTTTTATCAAGAAAAACACACCTTCAAATGCCAAAAAACTTTGTTAATTAAAAACATTGTACTTTAATTGTTATTTATTTTTTTTAAAAAGGACAATTTTGGTAATATGATAAAAAGCCAAATCAACTTTTCAATAACAATTTTTTTTTTTCAATTCAAAAAGTTAAGTAATTTACGACTATGTACCTGAGAGGTCCACGTGATGACCAACGGAACAGGAAGATCTGCAAAAAACTCTGGGGCCTCAGTTGGATACTAAAAAGAGAAAGAAAAAAAGAGAGAGATATATAATCACGATTTAAAACAGTATACGTGGTAAGCAAGTAGTAATTTATCAGATGCTTTTATCACTAAAAACGTTAATGGAAGTCTGGAATGGTGTTTTTCAAATATTAAAGTGTAAAAGGTAAGATGTAGGTAATCATTAATTCTTATTACGGTGTTTTGTTATGTATATATTTATTAAATATCATCCTTCCTTGTGCTTAGTGAAAAAAAACAAAAAAACAAAAACATGCTAAGATTATTTATAACTAGATCTACTGTTTTAAAATGTTTAATCTACTTGGAAAAATGGCAATTTGACTGAAATGATGGCTCCCATAAGTAAAAGTATAAGAAAGTAAAGTATAAAAACAAAAATAAAAATTCACTCAAAAGTTTGGGGTCAGAATTTTTATTTATTTATTTTTTTAAAGAAGTGACAGTAAATTATAATATTACAAAAGATCTCCCTTTTAAATAAGTGCTGTTCTTTTGATCTTTCTATTCATCAAATACTCCTGAAAAAAGTCACGGTTTCCACAATAATATTGCACAACACAGCTGTTTTTAACATTGATAATAATAAGAAATGTTTCCTGAGCACCAAATCAGTTTATTAGAATGATTTCTGAAAGATCATGTGACACTAAAGGCTGGAGTAATGGCTGCTGGAAATTTAGATTTGCCATCACAGGAATAAATTACATTTTAAAATTCAACCCGAATTCTGTAAATGTTGGGATGTTTTTTTAAAAATTTGAATAAAAAGAAAACTAAAAGACTTTCAAATCACATGAGCCAATATTTTATTCACAATAGAACATAGATAGCATAACAAATGCTTAAACTGAGAAATTTTACAATTTTATGCACAAAATTAGCTCATTTCAAATTTTAATGCCTGCTACAGGTCTCAAAATAGTGGGGACAGGAGCATGTTTACCATGGTGTAGTATCTCCTCTTCTTTTCAAAACAGTTTGAAGACGTCTGGGCATCGAGGAGTGGAACTCCTATTCTGGAGTTTTGGTGTTGGAATTTGGTCCCATTCTTGCCTGATATGGGTTTCCAGCTGCTGGAGAGTTCGTGGTCTTCTTTGACGTATTTTTAATTTAATGATGCGCCAAATGTTCTCTATAGGTGAAAGTTCTGGACTGCAGGCAGGCCAATTCAGCACCCGGACTCTTCTACTACGAAGCCATGCTGTTGTAATAGCTGCAGTATGTGGTTTTGCATTGTCCTGCTGAAATACACGTCATCTGGAGGGGAGCATATGTTGCTCTAAAACCTTTATATACCTTTCAGCATTCATAGTGCCTTCCAAAACATGCAAGCTGCCCATACCGTATGCACTTATGCACCCTCATACCATCAGAGATGCTGGCTTTTGAACTGAACGCTGATAACACGCTGGAAGGTCTCCCTCCTCTTTAGCCCGGAGGACACGGCGTCCGTGATTTCCAACAAGAATGTCAAATTTGGACTCGTCTGACCATAGAACACTTTTCCACTTTGAAACAGTCAATTTTAAGTGAGGCTTGGCCCACAGGACATGACAGCGCTTCTGGACCATGTTCACATATGGCTTCCTTTTTGTATGATAGAGCTTTAGTTGGCATCTGCAGATGGCACGGCAGATTGTGTTTACCGGCAGTGGTTTCTGGAAGTATTCCTGGGCCCATTTAGTAATGTCAATGACAGAATCATGCCAATGAGTGATGCAGTGTCGTCTGAGGGGCCGAAGACCACGGGCATCCAACAAAGGTCTTCAGCCTTGTCCCTTACGCACAGAGATTTCTCCAGTTTCTCTGAAAATTTTGATGATGTTATACACTGTAGATGATAAGATTTGCAAAGCCTTTGCAATTTGACGTTGAGGAACGTTGTTTTTAAAGTATTCCACAATCTTTTTACGCACTCTTTCACAGATTGGAGAGCCTCTGCCTTTACTTTACTTCTGAGCGACTCTGCCTCTCTAAGACATCCCTTTTATGTTATAGACCTGATGTCAATTAACTTAATTAGTTGCTAGATGTTCTCCCAGCTGAATATTTTCAAAATTTCTTGCTTTTTCAGCCTTGTTGCCCCGGGCCAACTTTTTTGAGACCTGTAGCACGCATCAAATTTGAAATGAGCTCATTTAGTGGATAAAAGTGTAAAATTTCTCTGTTTAAACATTTGATATGTTATCTATGTTCTATTGTGAATAAAATATTGGCTCATTTGATTTGAAAGTCTTTCTTAATCTCTTTAATCTTTAAATTCTCTTACATATGTTTCCATGCTACAACCAATAATACAACTATGTGTATGACCCCACAACCCACATTTGCACCGGCATCAGAGATGCCTTTACTGGCTCCTGTTGAGTAAGCTGCTGCTGGGTGACGGAGGGCCTTGTGAGAGGTGCCCAGCTCCGGGAAGATGAGCAGATGTGAGGTGGGTAGATCACAGCTATTTTTAGCACCCAGCAGGACGGTGGGCAGGTGGGCACAGGGGGCTTCTCACGCCCTGCTGAATCTCATCAGGACCCCGTGCAGTGTCCACAAGGAGCCACTGGCATCTATACCATGTCACCACTTCCAATGCCAGGCAGAGCTCAAAACTCACACAGCCCGACTCTCAGACTAAACCACTCACACGCCACAATTTTCTGCTTCTTCTGTGGCCCCTGTAATCACCTTATGAGGATCACTCATGGTCTTATCTGTGCCACCGCATCCCCGGAAACTCTCTCGCCTCTCCTTCAGGCCCTGCCACAATCTCACGGCTCCATCTCTCAACATAATCTTACAGTCACAGCACATTAGTGCCACCTGCTTAAAGTTAGATACCTAAACCAAAGTTCTGCTCCTTTTACAGTCCAGCTGAGTCTGAGAATCTAGACATAGAAAACTGTGTGAACTTATCCACCCATCTGTGACCCACAAAAATCAGAAATTTGGAAATTAAATTTGCTAAATATTTTAAGTTTCTTTTTGTGTGAACTCCAATGTAAAATTTGTTTAATAAAAAAGGGGAAATTGTCACATTTAGAAAAATGTGGCTCGCTTTGACAGTTTTTAATTAATGTTTAATATTTAATGAATTGTAGTTTAACTTGCATTATACTACAATAGGTATCTTAAATTGTAATCATGCTTCAGAATATTAATGTAGCCTTGGTAAGCATAAGAGATAAATAAATAATCATATTAAATTATTGTGTTAAATTGACAAAACCTAGTTTTTACTAAATGTAAATCAAACAAGCCTTAAAAAAGGACCATGCAAAAACGATCATAAAATAAAACATTAAGCTGAGAGAAAAAAAGAAATAAGGGCTTGACCCTTGGTTTCACCTTGGACTTGAGCTTGACTGTAATGGCATGTTGACGACCTGCAGAGTCCTCTGCCTTCAGCTTGAGTGTGTGGAACTCTGCATCAGTGAAGAGCAGCCTGCCAAAACAGATCAATAGCACCACACATAAGAGCACATACTTTATATACACACATTAAACTGGTCAACAGTGATCATTTACAGTACATATTCTGTAAGTAAAAACAACTGTTCCATTGAAGGATGTGTATTTTGGTTATTCTACCTAAACAAATCAGACCAGATCTTTTGGTTTGGGGGAAAAAAAAGATTTTGGTTGATTTCATTTAAAGAAGCTCCTCAGATCTACACAATCCTTTCTCCCAGCAAAGAGTGCTGAACTCGACTACAGGGACCACAACTGATTTATTGCTAAAATTCCAGCACTTCACATGACACTCTTGTATTTCAGCAGCTTATTTACGAGTCGTGTAACAGCATATCGTGGTTAGTCAATACATACACACTTTGCTCTGAGTGTTCCCATTGGCAAAAACTGCAGGATCACGTATCCACATTCTGTCTCTTAGAAGAACTTCTGCACTTTTTTTGGCTCACACTCTCACCTGCTATTACTGCAGAAAATAAGCAACTTTTTGTACATTAATACAACAGATTTTTTACTAACTCACTAGTGACCATTTTGCAACTTAAACTTCAGCTCATGATTATTTCACTGTTTTTCACGTTTTTCAATATTGGGGGAGGGTGATTATTTTCCTTTTAATTAAAAAGTACAGTGAAAAGTAGTAGATGGAAACAATCAAGTTTAAATAAATAAATAAATACCTTTATATATTACACACTGTTACCATAATGCATGGTGGATTACCCTAATGGCAGCAGTCTACTTTTTAAATTGGTTTCTATGTACAGGGTTTCCACAGATTTTATGACCGTTAATTTAAGATTTAAATAATGCATTTTATTTAAAAAAAAAAAAAAAAAACACTCCTAACCACTAAAATATAGAAATAACATAAGTGATCACACTGAAGAAAAGTAATATGTTCTTCCTTAGTATTTTTGTCGTTTTCCAGTGCAAATGTCTAAATATTCTTAAATCAAGATACACTTTCTTGAGAAGTAAAATGACATAAGAAGTCTTGTTTTCTGTGAAATTGATCAAAATGAAGTGACTTGATTAAAACAAGAACAATGTTGTATGATATCTGATACTGATATCTGTCAATGGGCTCAGAAAAAAAAAAAAAAATTAATTCAAAGGAAAAACAAATTCTCAAACCCCACTGATGTTTGTTCATGTTTTAAGCATAAACTCACTTAATTTTGTTCAATTTCCCGGAAAACAAGACTTCATTTTGCATCTCAAGCAAATGTACCTTGATTTAAGGACAATGGGATATTTCTATTGGAAAGCAAGGCAAAAGCACTGAGGAAGATATTAATTTCTAGCAACGCATGCAACATTAATGTCACAACTATTATAATTTAAAACTTTTTGCTCTGATTTAAGACCTTTTAATTTGTGGAAAGGCAAATTACTACTTTTAAAGACCTTTTTTAACACCGGCAGAAGCCCTGAATGCAAGCTAAGTGAATGCAAATGTACTATTTAGCTGCTATTTTCAAAGTTTTTATGAATGCATATTAATAGTTAACAACTGCATTGTTAGCTATATTTTAAAACCATTATTGGTGACATTGGTGGTAACATTTGAACACTGTTTGTAATTTTTGATGCAAACATTTTGACGGATCCACCCACAAACAATCTTTTCTTTTTCTGTTCCACTGTTCAAAATGTCCTTAATACTCAGTGTTTTTCTCTCACAACCCATGAAGCAACGGGACAAATCTTTTGCATCACATTCAATTACATGAGCTTTTGGCACAAAATCACACCAATCATTCATTTCATCAAAATTGAGATCTCTTTTCTGAGCTGGAACCCCATTCAGCCACTCTGCATTCTACAGGGATCTCCCGCCACAGTATCAGGCCTTGCTGGCGTTCACCTCAGTTGATTGAAACAGCTTGACGGCTCGATGTCTTGCTGGGAGGATTGATGAGAGCATTACATTTGCAACTAGAAAATCAGCTCCCCTCATAAATGGCGAAGGAACATTTGGCATGTTTGCATACAAACAGGCCATAGATGAAAGCGTAAAGCTGTACAAAAAACAAAAAAACAAAAAAAAAATCGGAAGAGCAAGATGGGGAAAACACAAACCGTAATACCGTCAAGGCCACTTTTGCGAAGACTTCTCATCACAACTTTCCAGATATGCAAAAAGCCAGCTGCTGAAAATAGTACAGTTATTCCATTCTCACAGGTGCCACCAGGGATCATGGGTTTTAAGATATAACTGCTGGCTGGAGTGAGATGGTGAGAAGACCAGCCAATAGGAAACCTGCTCAGGTGTCATTATCTTGGCAGGGTGTTAAAAGACCACAGCGAGAGGCCCCGCGCTTCTCTCTCATACATGTGCAAGGTGTGACAACCTCTCACCACGGCTCCCATGCACCAATTGTCTAAAAAAATCTGAACAGTTTCAGATGACGATGTCAGACCAAATGCAATATCTCACAGTAAAATGGGAGCAAAATGGGATCAAAGTCAAAATATTCAAGTTTCATTTTCTTATGACCTAACGCTTTGCTGCGATACTCCAAATAGCACACTTACACTGCAGCCAGAGACTGATGTTTTGTAATTTTCTAAATATCTGACTCTTTTGAACTATTCTGGGGATAAGAGGGGAGAACAGACCTGACCCCATCTATACAGTAATTAACAGTAAATGTGGCTTCTTCAAGGCAGCTAAAACTCATTAAAATGACCAGGTTCTGCGGCACTTCCCCCTTCCTAAACCAATCAGGGTGCGCAACTGTGCCGGACTTGAGGCTATTAACAGAGACACGAATTAAGGATCTTAATTAATCTCAAGTGCATTTACAGATAGCGCTGGTGTATAATACTTCTGACCGCAATTCAGGTCTGAAACATGCACCTTATTTCCAGCCTAACTTTTCAGCCTACATTTCCCCATTAAACTTGAGAGTGGGTCTCCAATTAGACCAATTTGCATTTGCTAATATCATAATTATATCTTTGGACATTAATAGAAAGTGGAAAATGAGAAGCCTTGTGAAATCACAGCTTGATATGTGGCTGACAGACACCACATTAGCCTCTTCTATTACAAAGCAAGAAATCTGACACGTTGTTTTCATGAAACTATAGTAAGTTGATGACAGAAGTACGTGCTATTAATGTCCTACACGTTTACAGTAATGCAAAGGATTTGTACTGTATGTAATTATAAGAGAACACAATGCAATGCGAGCTGAGGGAAGCACTAGGCCACTAGAAACATCATACTTATCCCATCCTAAGATCTCCATTTCTGTTATCAGCTTGGAATAATACTGAGGTGGTGAGAAGGACTGACATCCTGGTTGGCTCTTCAATGCCACTTCCTGATAATAGACAAGTTCGTAATGAGAATCATTTATTCAATCTGCAGGACTCATGTGCTTATTATGGTAATATGATGCTGAACATTACATCATGTATAACATTTGTCAACATGAATATGGTAATGTCCAACACCGGGGATAAATTGTGCAATATTTTAAGAATATTTACCAATACTGTCCTGAGTTCCAGGATGAAAGGCATCAAATTAGTTGAATGCTGTAACCTCTGTTAAAAGAAAATCAATAAAATACAAATATTGTGATTAAACTGTTAGGCTACATACAGAATATCAAAACCAGCACCTGTCATTTGACTAATGAGAGTGACCAAGAGAGTTAATTATTAATAATTTTAAATTCATAAGAAAATAATGAACTTTAACTAGTTAAGGTACCGCATAAATCTAGGCAGGGTAAATCATAAATCTAATCTTTTTACCCTAGAGGCATATGGAAAAAGCTTTTCCCCCACGCCAAATATTATGTGTTAATTAAGACGTATTTCTAGAATTATGAGAAATAGCTGCAAACTATTTCCCTTTGATTTATTGTACCTGCTTCACAATCTGTTAATAATCATGAAGTAGCCGTTTCATTTGCCAGAAACAATGTAATCTGCAAAACAACCAAAGAAAAGCACAAAAAAATAAATAAATAATAATAATAATAATAATAATAATATTTTTGGAACCATTTATATATATATATATATATATATATATATATAACAAGTCAAATAAAACTGTTAAAATGAAAATAATAAAAATGTACTGTTTATGAGTGACTTAATTATACTGGCTCAACATTATATACACAAATTTAAATGGAATGAAAAAGCCTTTGAGCAGTTTAACAGCATTTTGGTAACTTTATCAAAAAAAATAAATAAATAAAAAAAAATATATATATGTATGTATATATATATATATATATATATATATATATATATATATATAAATAAGAAATTGATTTTACAGTAATTTTGCAGTAATTTCTTACAGTAATTTTTAATATTTTAAGTGTAACTGAGATTAATTAATTAAGACATGTTATATATATCTTGGACTAATGTTCTTCACGTTGATATTTTGTTGTTGTTTATGTTCTACCTTAATTAATAAAAAAGGAAATAACATATAACATTCGATAGCCATCATATACAAAAACTACTTAAAAAAATATATATATTATTACAATCATACTTTGCCTGTTTCATCTGACGATCAGGCGGTAGAGATATTCTTATCCTGAAGTCTTTTTCCTGTCAAAGATAAAATAATGAGAAAAATGTGACACTTGTGACAATCGTTTCACCTTCTGGTATACGATTCACACGACATTACACATTCACACTGTAAACAAAGCTGTCTTATTTAGCATGACTGTGAACTGAGATGTGAAGCTTTTCTTACCAGTGCTGTGATGAACCCCTCACACACTGTCTTCTCCTTATTAAGCGGAATAATCATAGGACTTTCTCTCAGCAACAAACAGTTTATGATGAAAAATAAGTATGCCAAAGCACAGGCTGAATATAAACCGCTAGCTAAACACCTATTTAGATGTCTCGACAATAAACTAAACCATATAAACACAAAATAGAGCTTTACAGGCAGAAAACTCTCAATCGCTGCTGTCAGAAGCTTTGCCCGCTGTTGTTATACAGTCAAAGCAAACTGTTGTTATACAGTTGTTATAAACTGTTGTTATACAGTCAAAGCGAACTGTTGTTATACAGTTGTTATAAACTGTTGTTATACAGTCAAAGCAAACTGTTGTTATACAGTTGTTATAAACTGTTGTTATACAGTCAAAGCGAACTGTTGTTATACAGTTGTTATAAACTGTTGTTATACAGTCAAAGCGAACTGTTGTTATACAGTTGTTATAAACTGTTGTTATACAGTCAAAGCAAACTGTTGTTATACAGTTGTTATAAACTGTTGTTATACAGTCAAAGCGAACTGTTGTTATACAGTTGTTATAAACTGCTGTTATACAGTCAAAGCGAACTGTTGTTATACAGTTGTTATAAACTGTTGTTA
Source organism: Spinibarbus caldwelli (assembly GCA_039654775.1). Classification (NCBI taxonomy): domain Eukaryota; kingdom Metazoa; phylum Chordata; class Actinopteri; order Cypriniformes; family Cyprinidae; genus Spinibarbus; species Spinibarbus caldwelli. The sequence goes on from CM077242.1 coordinate 15,378,664, forward strand.
TACAGTCAAAGCGAAAGCAACTTCCCGCGAAAAGACTCAAGCGTCGCTGACGTCATTAAAGTTTGAATGACCGAACTTTATTTGAAATAATTTGCAACAGAAATTAATAACCGAATTTATCTCTGCAATACAGAATCTCTCAACGTCTTGTAAAATAAAGGTGTTATTGTATGACATATAAAGTTTAGTATTAGTTAATCACTTGATGGATCCTTATATTCGCTTCTTTCAATTAATTTCAAAACAAGCAAACTATACACAATGCAACAAGTAACGTTAGGCCAAAACGCAACACACACTACTGTTTTATGACTTCTGTCCTCCAAACTAAAATTACAGTGTTGTTATGTTTTTGTTGTATCTGCTGGGTGAATAAGTGAACGCAATAAACCCAGATTTGTATATATTAGACAAGATATAGTCAACTAACATATGAAGACCTTGAACAAGTCTTTTCAGGACCGATATTTTCAGGTAGGGGCATGTTGTCACATGTTTTTTATCAAAACCACATATTATTGTAGTAAGTACTTGTGCAAATCGATCGATTCTATTGTATGTTACATTTTTAGTTTCATGAATGTTTTCCTCTTACACATTGCTGCTTTTGTTTTTACTATAGCAGGACACCTTTTTTTTATTTATTTTATTTTTTGACTCGATTGGCTCATTTCGAAAGATTTGTATGTATTTATTCTGTAATTATAAAAGAGGTGCTTATTTATTTATTTATTTAAGAAAAAGAGTATTTGTATATTAAATTAATTAACAATGGCTCTTCAATACAATACAATAGTTTTTGAGTGTGGAACATGATTTCAGTTTACGTCTTTTTAATGAATTGAGATTTTTTTTTTTTTTTTGCGTTTTAGATTAGATTTAGCCTAGATTATTATAATATTTTAATAATAAAACTTAATAAAAACGTAATAAAATTAATGACATTAAAGTCATCCATGCTGCCCCCTTGGAAGTTTGCTAAGGACCACCTACTGTAGTTGAGAACTGGTTCAAGGTGTGTATCACTTGTACCCAAGATTACGGTGTCTGTGTTTATACGGAAACTAATCTGGACTAAATAGCGTGACACACACAGTAGCCAGAATCTCACAAATGTCAGCATATCAGTTGTTCTCTGACAGGTTTCCATTGTGGCAACACCCCACTTAAACATTTATTTTCCCCCAATAGACTGTAGCACCTGTCTTGCATTAATACTTTGATGAAAATAACCAGTGAAAAATAACTTTCTCCTACACTTATCATTTTCTGCTCAGATGCAGATGTCTATGCATGGATGTTTTGGTGTCTAATTCCCCCTTCATTAAACCTCACAGGCTCTAATATGCAGTGTGTTTTTAATCCAAAAATGCTCAAATATTCAGTAAAGCTGCCTTTCAGCAAACACACATCATTACAGCTGAGAGCCCTGTATTGGCGTGTGTGATTGTATATTGCTTGTGTAGAGTGTCAAGCGTGCGTGCTACACATTGTGCCTGGAGAGATTGATGTTTTGTCATCCACCTGCTTCTAAGCTGTAAAAGCAAGCGCAGCAAAGGCAAACCTACCCAGCTTCAAAATCCAAACAAAGAAATCTTAGTGGGCTGTTTACATATCTGTGGAAGGATATCTGGGCTTGTGTTGACGGGGTGCTAGAGTGGTTGAGAGATCAGTCCCCGCACAATGGGTGAGTGTTAAATGCTTTTTTTGTTTGCGACAGTGCGGAACAATTTAAAGCGATTTTGGCTCTGGCTGTGGTTTGGAGAGGGTGAGCCTGGCAACCTCACATAGGGAGAGAGAGAGAGAAAGAGGTTCCTAGTTCCCTTCACATGCAGATTGTTACAGCCGTACACTGCACAGGGTTAATGGCAATCCTGAATAAAGGATTTAAACAATTATGCTTTTCAGAATTGCTGGAGAAACGCGGATTATATCTTTTCTTCTGCTATTGCCTTATTCCTGCGGCATCTGCCTTTCTTTTATACCTTTTGAGGAGCGTGATCTATTGTGCGTTGTTTATCTCCAGCCATGGTCACTTCTCTGGAATGCAATTGGCTGGAACTACACCGTGTGGGTCTTGCTCCCTGCTTTTTTTTTTCCCTCTCCCTCTCTCTCTAACAGATTCTTTTGAAGCGAGACAAGAGCAGGGGTGGCCGATTTATCGCGCCTCTCCCTCTCCTTGCCATGCATTCATCTGAATAAGAATAAGAAGCTATTGTTCTTTTCCGATCTCGGTAGACAAGCTTTAATGCTGTTTTTACGAACCGGTTTGAAAATATATCGTTATTGCTAGACTGTGGATCGTGAGATCCTTTTATAGGTGATGATTTATCTAAGCTTCCTTCAGTTTCTTATATATGATCAGAGTAGAACATTCTTGACTGTAATGCATTTTTTATTTAGTATTTGTAAGTTTTAGAGGACATTTCAGAAAATGATTATATTAAGAATATTGTATTGTTTTTCTTAGTAGTATTATAGTATTTTTTTTACTAATATAATATATAACATTATTATTTTTACATAGTTTTTAGATAATGTTAATTAGATAAATTATTCATATAATATTTTTTTTGCAATATATAATTTTGAAATAAGCTTTTTATATCTGTTTATATAATTTTATTATAGTACGTTATAAATTAAAAATGTAGATTTATATGTTACTTTCTCAGCCCTGAACACCTGTGCATACTAAGCAGACAGTGAGAATGAACCAATATGATGTAGACTTTGGCATGTGTATTAGTTGCAGCTTTACCAGAGCTCCCATAGCTGCCCATTATTTGAATGACTGGTGTAATGAGACGGATCAAACCTGGTGCTGAGCTGACCAGGGAAGCCGTGCATGTCAGCTATTTGGCCAGGGTCCTGGACCATCAATACACTTTCTTTATGGAGCCATTCAGACTGTACATGAAGCACAACATGTCAGTGGAAATTAAAGTGTCCCAGCACTCTCTCCTCGTTCCTGCTCATTTACCGTGCGCACTGGCCGTTAGCCTTTGCATGTCTGTAATGGGACACCTTCCCATGTCTCACCACCAGCCAAATACTTCAAAGTTATATACTGCTTGGATATAGTTCACCAGTGGCTAAAAGAAAAAAAAAAAACAAAAAAAATATTAGAAAGAAAAGAAGAGAAATTTCAGATTGTACCTTGCTGAATGAGTGCAATATGGGAGACTGGGGATAATTGTCACACCTTTCAAATATCTAGTTCAAAACCCTCTTAAATTAAAATATATATTTTTTGTAAATTATGTTAACCAAATTAGTTACAGCATCATATCTTCGCCTTAGTTAATGTTTAAACAAGTGAATATAATTAAACATTCAGACAAGAGTCAAGTGTATAATGAAGGTAGATTTTAATTGAATGATCAGGTCAGGTTGAGGCAAGTTGTCACGTTTTTTAAAGTTGTAAATTTATACAGTTTATTAATTACAGTATTTGTACTGTACTGTATATTTACAGTATATTTTTTGTTACTGTTTATGTTATCATGAAATGGCATATATATTTTTTATATTGTTTTATTTCAGTATGCCTGCTATTATAGAAATTGACTTTCAAAAATCATCGAAAAAAATGCCTTCATAAAAAGACTTATTTTTTTCTATGTTACTGTTTATGTTATTATGAAATGGCATAGAATTTTTTATTGTTTTATGTGTTTCAACACACCTGCTAATATAGAAATTGACTTTCAAAAATAAAATGAAAATAAAAATATGTGTATGTGCCTATATTATATGTGCCAACTGTAGTATTGACTATAGGAATTAGCTGAATTGCTTATCCAATTATGCTTAGCTGTTAGCACACTGGCACCCATCCACTGCAGTGTGTCTGAATGTACACTACGGCTAATTTGCTGTATCACGCTCTGGACCAAACCCTTTTCTTGTGGAGGTGAGGCAGGCAGTGTGAAGACTTAGCCTGGATTACAGGACTTCAGAGATAGCGCTGAATCCAGCCTCCTGTCTGACATGAATTGATCGGATTAGAAAGGGTGGATTCCATCCTTCAGGGGAAACCAAGCACGTTGTATATAATTGACTTTTTTTCTCCCTCCTTGTTTTGTGGGTTGGCAGTGCTAGCAGAAGGGAATACTTTAGTGGGTAAATATCAGAAAGGACTCGGGTTTGACCAGGTTGGTGGAGGCTTAGGAGTCCGATCGATAACGCTGGTGTTGAGTTGCAGCGGCAGCCCAGGGACACGGCGCAGAGGAAGCGTCTCTGCGCTGTGATGCTCGACCTGCACATCCACTGAGGTCCAAACGACTGCCACGGGTCTTGTTTCAGCGGGTTTTGGTTGTTTACCTCCTTTGTGCTCCTTTTCATCCACTTCCCCCTATCATCTGCTCTCTTAAACTTTACTGTTTGCTCCTACACAGTGGAATAGACACACATGCTCCAGCTCATCAGAGTGGCATGGATAAGGTTTCATCTTTTTTGGTAAATCCTAGTATCAAAAGTGGAACTCTCACTTACAGCTTTGAATTGGGCACATCCGGTAATCTTTGAAGTGTGTGTGGAGAACGATCACAGTCATGTGAGAAGGGCTCGGTAAATGTTAGGTCACTTCAAGAAAAAAAAAATAATAATCTTTTGTTCTTTACATGAATGATGGCTCTTAAATGTTACAGTTCAGATGTAAATTTACTGTACACATCATCTTCAAGGTCATTAAATAAAATTTAATTAGATTGTCCATCAGATATTTTTGTTCATCAGATCTATCTGTCTGTCTGTCTGTCTGTCTGTCTGTCTATCTATCTATAAATTGATGTAATAAGTCAATTTCATCTTCAATATTGTGTCATTAGACCAGAGTCTCAGTGAAAAATTGCAATTCTTCACATAACCATGTGTTGAAAACTGAGCACCTCTCCCGTTTTGGCAAAGAATTAGGTTGAGCTTAATGGATCAATTTTTTGATTATTAAAGCCAAGTCTCTGTGCTGAGGCGTAATGCGTTCAGCATTGATCCCTCTCCAGCCTTTTATTGCCGTTACTCCAGTGGCTCTCACATTTAAAAGATATGTTCACACGAATAAAGATTTTACAAAGTGACACGGAGATAAATAAGATCTTGGAGTGCAGAGATCACATTCTTAAAGGAAGGTACAGACGGGAAAGAAGTCAAGGAACCACTCAGCGAGCCTTGAGGGATGCCACAAATTTTGAAACTACTGCATAAAAGTGATTCCTGGAAAATTAAAGCTGAAAAGACTTGAAACCCTGGCCAATTTTAAATTCAGTTTACTTATGTACTACTAAAGTTTCAGTGATGGTGGAAATCATAGTGTACTGCCAACACATAATGACTCTTTTTTTTCTATTTTCTATTTTCTATTAGATTGATATAAAGTATCAATTTGTCCAACATGTTTTTGTTTCAGCATAATCTTGATTCATGGTCAGTCGGATGGTGGAGCAACGATACATTTAAGTATTTCTTCTAGCTCATCCTGATTTAAAGTTTGATTTAAAGGACGCTGTGGAAAAAGCATCCCAACGTGTTCAAAGGGCCAAGAGCATATGGAGTCTTTATTGACCATATGAGCTGAAATGAACCCAAAAGCATGGCGCGTAATGATTGTTGCACACTGGGCCCACGAGCTGTGCCGTGAGCTAACCAATCAATATCCCATCAATAGCTTTTTATTAAAATTGTTCGCAAGCAAATCAAAATCTATATTGTTTTCACTGAAGAAAAGAGTGTGAAATATTCCATTTATGCGTTAGTCAGATGAACGGAGTGAAATATTGGTTTCTATGCATGATGGAATTAGTGCTCGTTACCTATACGTATTGTTATTAGAATATCTCGCCCGAATTGATTTTCCTAAGCGATGCGTTTGTGATTAACTTATTTCCATTCATTTCAACTGAGCTGAATTAACTATCATATTACCCCTGTGTAAAGATGAGATTAATAACACAAGTATTCATTATACTTATGAGATGAATGATATGCTGCACAGGCCGTATCGATTCAGCTGCAAGGAGAGAGCATGGGGAGGGTTGCTTATCGCCAAGCTCTTATCGTTTATTTACTGCTATATATTGGACAGTACAGGCCGTTTAAACGACTCTATTTCACCAGCTTGAAATATGAGCAACCGAAATTCTCGATAGTGCATCTGTCACCACAAAAGTCCTTTTTCCGCTCCTCCTTTCCACTCTGCATTGTTTAGCTGTTTAAATCAGATCAGTAATCCTCCCTCAGTGATAGACCATTAGACATACACTGGAATTTGAAGAGCATCTTTATTTAGATCAACCGTTCTGAATATTACTGAATAAACTACCCACCTCTTCACTTTCCCTGAGCTCAGAGATGAACGAGGGAGGAAAAAAAGAGAAAGCAAAACAGATAGTAGGTGTGGAGGCTGAAAAGGATATTCACTGAAAGTTCCCATTGCTGGGGTTTGTTTCTTATCTTTGCAGACGAGTGGGAAATCAAAGACTGGAATGCTGGGAGAACGCTGGGGAAACTGACAAAGGGGTGAGCTCTGGAAAGGAGGACGGATACTTCCTGTTCCTGCTGGAGTGACCTGCAGGTCTGAAGAGGAGTGAGGGAGAGGAAGGCGGAGAAAGCGAGTGAGTATGAAATGAGACGAAAGCATAGGAAGGAAATGTGTTGGGAATAGAAAAGCAAATATTCATTAGACATTTACAGGGTAAGTTTGGCCTAGCGTGATGAGTACAGGTCACTATTCATTTATTTATTTTTTATGTTGTTTGACTTTCTTTTACAGGTTTTCTTTTTCAAGTTTTCTTTTACAGGGTTTCTCTTACAGGTCATTGCAGTTTAATTCATCTATCAAATCCAGTCATTTATGTTTTTGTACCATACTACGTAGGGCAACTGCTAGGTCATTTCCTTTATATTTGTAACATTGTCATATCTGATTTTCAAATATCTCACATTCATATTTTACATTCTTCAACGTCTTATCAAGACATCACACCTTTATCCTTTTTTAAACATCTGCCTATTTTCAAGCAGTCGTAATTATGTCAGTTAAGAATCTGCAGTCGCACATGCCAGCCAAAAGAGGGCAACATGATTTCAGAATTCCTCAACATACCAGGACAGAGCAGTGTCTAGAGGGTTAAACGTGTAAGTAACAATAATTTACATTTGAGTTTGGAATGGCTTCCCTATTCTGTCAGTCTGCAGTTCAAAGCAGTTCAACACTCTTGGCAACAAAGGAAGGTGTTGTCACATGCGTGAGATATTCCAGGGCTGAAATGAAGTTGCTCACCATCGGCGTGTCATCATGGAAGGACATCTCCTCCATGATGACTGAATGAAAACAAAAGAGAAATTACATTAACCTGTCATTGCTGAAACAACCTGCTGTCAAAGAGATACTGTAGCTTGAAATCATAAAGTTCATTATATTTAGGCAGTTCCGGTGTTTAAGAGTGATGTGGTTTAATGTTTTTTTTTTTTTTTTTTTTTTTTTAAATATATATATATATATATATATATATATATATATATATATATATATATATATATATATATATATTAGTAAGTGTAACATATATGTAGATTTTCTTGGAAACACTGGTAATATTACATTCCCAATTCGACTTTATCACTCATGAGCTTTTCAATATAACTGCACATGTTCTTTGCGTCAATCAAACGAAGGCTAATATTCACAGCAGAATTATTATCGCAAGATTGTTTTGTTTCTTGCTTCCAACTTGATACAATAAAGCACATGCGTACCTTTGCATTAAAAGTGCATAATTGCATGCATGTGCAAATGTATGCATCTGTGTACTTCTTGTTTGCAAGAAAGGCTTGGCAGCATGTATTTACTGGCTAAATGTGTTTGGTGCACACAAGCGTGGATGCAAATTTTCTTCATATGTGTTTGCTCAGCGCATCCTGTATCTCACATGTCAATTTCTTTTACGAAATTGACAGTCTGTTTTGACACAGGCTGCTGCTTTTATTAGTTGACAGAGGCCACTGCAGGAAAACTGTAAAAGGGTCAACTGCGCTTCAGTCTCTGACCAGCAGAGGACGGCCTTTCCAGTCTGGGCAAGCAAAAGGGCATTTTTGTGGGTGCATCAAGCTGTTTTTGGATTTTTGACAAATGTTATTTAGTGTTTTATTTACAGTGCAAACATGGCATTTATTTATTTTTTTTTTTATTTTTTTGTGAATATGTAGTTTATAAAAATATGTAAGCTGAAACATCAGATTTGATGAGTAGTCGTGATTTTTAATGCTTCTAATTTGGAAGCATTTATTAATATTTTTAAATTGTTGTTTATTTTTAGTGCATACATAAGCATAAAAATTATTAGTAGTATTACTACTGTTAATTTATAATAATTTGTTCATTTTAAAGTTTTTGATGCTGTTTTACAGATCTCACTGAATCACTTTGTGTATGATTTTTGTTTTATTTTTTATTTTGCCTAATAGTTTTACTCTCCATTCAGTGTCTCTTGTTCAATCTCTTATCACTCCTGTCAGTATTATTTCCATATCAGTAATGCACTTGTAGAACAATTCAATTAGGCTGGACATGCTGTACAATTAGGTTTTCCTGTTATGGAATTTAACGGTAAATTACTTGCATATTTCCCAGTCATTTGCAAGTATGCAGGGCCCATTTCATCTCTGAATAGGACTGGAGAGAAATCATACAGTCATCCTTCTTCCTCTTTTTTTTTTTTTTTTTTTCTTTCAAAACTAGCGGCTCGACATTAAAGAACTAAAGGTCAGACAAAACTCTTAAAGTTGAAGGTGACCTATCTAAGCTTCATTTAAACTTCCTGTGGCAGTGCAGTTCTCCAGATCATTGTGATTATAAAACGTCTGTTTTATCAATATCATCGCTGCCCTTTGCGGGTGCAGCCGTGCTTGTGAGATGCAGATCTCTCACAGAATGTCACATTAAGCAGGTGTACAAACACTCCGTCTGTTTATAATGAAGTAAACATGTGTTCTTATGCACATCCTTGCAGTAACTAATTATGAAACTTCAGTTTCTTCTTCGGCTTTTTGTTTTAAGTGGGTTAAAGTGTGAACATGAGATTTGCTGATGTCTGCATTTTGTATTTTTAAGCAACAACAAAGAAGCGCTTGTTTGTTTCTTTGCATTAAGCTAATTGATCACCGCATGCTTTTGACTGATATGCAAACCGTTGTTTTGTAGTAAATGAATTCAAGCGAATTCTAGCTACTAGAATATTCATACGACTGTAAACACATGTACATTTTTATTCTTGCAGGATAAGTTTAATTAAGCTCACTTGAAAGTAGATTATCTGTCTTTATTCTGAGTTGTATAACACTTGTTCACTCAAAACATGCTGAAGTCTATTAACAGTTACGCACAAAAGCTTTGTTTTGTACGCCGTTCCTCCTCGTTTCTAATTGCCGGCTGATATTTTAGCCCTCTGAACCGAATCAAAACTATTCTCGCCACAAGTCTTTTCGCTGGGTGGCACAGCTGTACGTCGCTTTCTCAGTCTGCCCATGTAGACCGTCTCGGCGAAGCACGTTTCTTCTCAGAGCTGTAACTGACATGACATCTTCTCCTCAGCGCGGATCCAGGGATGTGTCTAATCGGTGCTGGCAGAACACTCTCTGCTTAATTTTAGCCATAATGGCTGTGAGGGGTGAAATGATACTTTAAAGAGGATAGAGAGAGAGAAAGGGAGTGAGAAGGAGAGCGAGAGACAGTGAGGAGGAAAAAGGGAAAAAAAAAAAAAAAACATAGAACTTGAAGGTGATTAGTTGTTCTGGAGAATCTTGGCTGTGGAGGCAGGAACACTAATCCTTGCTTTGGTTGGAGCCATTTTGCGCAATAGGTCCCTGATTCCGCCCCCTCTCAATTTTAAGACCCGTGTCAAGCTCAAGCTCCTCTCCTGCGCCTCGTTGCTCTCATTTCCTATGCCTTCTGGCGAAGCCTGCTATTTATAAGAAATCATTTTTCTTCTTGCTTTTATTTAATTCTTTCCTACTTGTTTGATTTTCTGCCCTGCTTAGGAAGGTGGCCAGATGAGTGGCAGGGATCCAGAGGGTTCCACCGCTCGCATTCTCACACCCAGAATCCTCTGTTGCGGCCCAGCTGCCTTTCTGGCTACCTGAGCCTCATCAACACAACAATCCCCCCCCCCCCCCCCACATAACATCACGCATGCGCAAGCATAGGCTCTAATAATCATATAGTAATCTATATAGCCCAGAGCTCAAGACTTCACTGTTCATATGCCTTTGTTAAAAGCGCCTACTTTCTTTTGTCAGTGCTATAGGGTTCTAGTCTGGTTGTGAGCGAGCTAACAAGCTCTCTGATCCAGATCTATTATGTTTTTATTGATAGGTGTATCCTCATCAAAGCAAAGCTTTAGGCAGTTTCTCATCATTTGCTTTGAATGCGCGCATGTTTAAGGTTTTATTTTTTTTTATTTTTTTTATATATATATATTTTTTGCTGTAGAACTACTGTATCGCCTGATTCAAACCTGATTCGGGATTGATTTTAGTTGTATCTTAAGTGAACTTTTTTGCTGTGATATCTTTTGGTATATTAGTATATTAAATTGGTGCATGTCTACAAAATAACATGTTTGAAAATCTTCAGGTATGGAGAAGATATGCATTTAAATGAGGTTATCACATAAAACAAAACCTGGAAGTCGGTGGAGAATGCGGGAGGTTAAGGTTTTTGTAGTGAGGTGAATTTCTCATTGCAGGTCTCTCGTCTAATTCAGCTGTCGCTGTGTGGTCAAATCCTTATGTGAGACTTGCATTAGGAAATATTGAAACGTATGGAACAGCGAATGCTGAAAAATTAATTTCAATGACCTTCGGGTTTTCAGAGCAGCAGGACTCAAATTCCACATATTACTATTGTGGCTTTTTATTTTACTATGAAATACATGAAAAAGGATAATGAGGGCTCAGGGAATCTACTTACTGATTTTTATTTCAAGGCCAGAAATAATAATTAAAACAGAACAAACCAGCACCTGGTCCTTGGCTGAGCGATTTTAGAAATAAATTTGTGTGTAAAGTGCTATTTTAGTTTAGGTATGTTAAGGTGGTGGAGCTGATACTGCTATGCAGCATTCAAGTCATATAGTATTTCAATTTCAGCTTCTTTAAAGAATGAAACTCTTATTTAAGTAGCTGATTCTTTAAAATGACAAACTTAAGAGATAAACTTCACTGTACTAATGGGTGGATAAATAAAATTCTTTCCTGGGGGAAAAAAATAGCTGGACAACATCAATTAAACTTTAACTATATGACTGTTGTAAAAATAAGTAAATGGATAAATGCATTTCCTATACATTTTTTTTTTTTTTTTAGTTTTTTTTTATATTTGTTTTGCTAGTGAAAAGCAACAATAGATATTTTATCCAGGTATATGTTGCCAGGTTTTATCTATGAAACGTTACTGTTGTGAAAAAAATGGTCATGCTTGTGACCATCGGACCATTAATAATATAATGAATTGAGTAATGCTTTTGACACCTCCATCGAGTCAGGGCATGAAGTCTCTATTTCAGAGTGTTGTCTTGAAGCACTGCTCTGCTGTCCTTGCCAGCCACGTCCAATCAATCGTTGAACGACGGGCAGGAGTGGCAGGAAAGAATTAATGAAGGAAAAGTTTCACAGACCGGTGTCACTTCATGCCAGGAAACTTTGTCTGAAACCCTAATGTGCACGGGAGACGACCGAGGAGGGGGTGGTGAGAGCAGTGTCCGCTGAAAGATATTGATATAGATTTTAATAAATGTACAGGCGATGACACCTAAAATGCCACTTCCACAATGCGGTTTGACAGTGTATTTGTACTAATAACCCCTAAGAGTGGAGATGAAATAGTGGCTGTTCCACTGTAGCCATGATTAATGTGGCTGAAGTAATTAAATTCCATTAGGCCCCGGGATCACCTGCCAGTGGAAGTGGGTGGCGGGCCACGGTGAGACAGCTATCCTGGACCTGGAGACTAATGCTTTTTAAAGCAGCGTCCCCAATCCCGGCCAAGAATACGGTAACGGAGGACATCTGCTCCCTGTTGATGGCTGAAGGTATTGATGCATTGGATCATTAAGGGGGAGGGGGGGGCGCTTAGCGGATGGTGCCAGTGCAAAGCTGTGTTTTCGCTGTTGACAGGAGAGATGCGCCAGAAGAAATGCGTCCGCCGTGCCTGCGCTGGCAGTGCGCTGTAATCTCTGGGCGTAGAAGGTAGCAGAAGCCTGGCTGCGGGCTGTAGCGTAGCAGGGCTCAGTGGGAGTAGCTTTGCTCTGGGTGCGACGTTGGGCTGTTGTTGTTGCCTTTTTTTTCTCCTCTGCAGCGGTACTCCGTCCTCCCAGTAGATGGGTACGGCACCGCCTCCACGTCCCCTGCTGTTTTGCGGCAGATTCCTGAAGACTGGCATCATTGCTGGCGGAGAGAGGCCCGTGCCCTTTGCAAATGGCTACAGTAATGACCCACTTGGGAAGCAGCGGGTCGCTGTGGATGCGGATGTGTCCAGGTGCCACAACATAAGCATTTCATTAAATATTGAAGCGACTGCTGTTATCGAGGCGGGGAAAAAAATTTGGCCACATTCCAAAAGTGACTAAACGTATGTGAGATGCTAACATCTCTCGCTCGCTCGCTTGCTCTCTCTTCTCTCTTTTTCTGTCTCCTCTCTCTAATCACTTTCTGGTTTTACTTGACCTTTCTTCTGCTAATTAGTTGCCTTCTTGAAATGCATTATGGGTAATCTATCTTGGGCGATCCAGCTTCCCCCCTCTTCTCGCTCCGGTAATCACTCTAAACGTATGAATGATTTATTCAGCCGAGCTATTTCTCACAATCTTAAAATACACAAACCATAAAATAAAACCCAATTATTACCTCATGCCTGCAAACTGGACATTGGTACCGTGTAGGGCTGCAACAACTAATCGATAAAATCGATTATTATCGATGATGAAAATCATCGACAACGATTCTCATTATCGATTAATCGGGTCTGCCCACAGTGCACATCCAACTTCAGCCGGTCGCGTCAAATTACAGCACTGAATAACGCATTTCTGTGGCCAAAATGCATCTAAAAATAGTGGAGGAAACATAATGAGATGCTGCGGAAGAAGTATGTGATCCAAGCTGCACAAAACATGAGAATTCTTTATTTTCAGCTTTAAGCTATTACATTAGCGGCTTGCCCTGTCAGGTGCTTTGACAGATGCGTGTGCGTCCTCAGCGCAAACACTTTCAGTTTACAATGTCACAAATTCACGAGAGCATTTCCATTTTTGCATGAAGTTCCGTCCTGACAGTCTGTGTTAAGTTTAAATCTTTTACTGAATGAGCGCAGGCGCGGTGGGCGCGTGAACGCGCGTCAGAGAGGGATTAATATTCAGCGCAAAAACATTCATTGTGCTGAAATATCTGTTGTTGAACGTTAAATTAAGGTTTAAAAGTCAACATGTAGTGCATGTATTTTATGAGAGTAGGAACTGTAAAGGGATAACAGCGTGTAATTGTCTGAATATAAATATCAGACGCTTCATAGCCGCCTTTTACAGAATAAAGAAATTACAGTAAACGTGACTGTGATCAAAAAGTGAACGTGTTCATGCAGAACATTACTCTTACTTGTTGGTTAACACTGAGTTTGTGTTTTTATTCTATCTTTATTTTATCTTAATTTTTGATGAAGAGATTTAAACTATAGGCCTGTATACAGTGCTTAAATTTATTAAAACAAATGTATTTAAGGTTTATAACAAATTATGTAAGGTCTGTGCCACTGCTGCTCTAAACTAACAGTATTGGTGTTTACTAAAATCATTTTTTAGACATCTGTATTGGTTAGTCCTCCAATATGCGTAAGCTCTTTAGTAAGAATAGGCTATTTCTAACGCTATAATATAATTATTGCTGTTATCTATGAAAGAATGAAAGATCTATGAAAGATTTTTTCAGATGCCCAGTTACAGTCAAAAAACAATGCCAGCAAGAATGCATGCTGTTATGAAAGACAGGAGGCCATTTTATTATTATTATTATTATGTGAATAAATACTATTTAGTTGTTTCAGTTTGTTATATGCCAAATAAATGACAATAACAGTTTTAGATTTAAACAATTCTTTGACAAATTCCTAAAATATTTGTGTTTTCTCTATTATCTATGGTCTAATAAATTGTTTAGCACGGTATGTTTTCATAGCATTCAGCTGGCATGTTTGTTTGAAGAACATTGGGCAGAATGTGGAAGTGTTTTTTTGTCAACAAAATAAAAAAAGAAAATGTAGCTTTTTTATCCGATTAATCGATTAATCGAAGAAAAAATAAAAATAAAAAAAATAAATAAAAAAAATCGGCCAACTAATCGATGATCAAAATAATCGTTAGTTGCAGCCCTAGTCCCGTGCTTGTGTTGTGCAATTGTGGTGACATTGAAGCAGAGAGTGTTATCTGGGATGTGCATGAGCACAAGTGGGCAGGAACTTGCAGCTGTCTCATGAATGCAATTGCACAGATGAGCACGGTAATGTAAGGTGTTGAGATGTGCAAACGCGTGCCCATGCTGTGTTAAATGCTACGTGTGTGGCAGTATGAGCGCGAGTAGTTTTACACGGGCTGAGGAAAGAGCTGCGGCCAAGCACGTCCTTGATACACACACTTGAAGAAAAACAAAAACAAAAAAACCTGAGATGCAAATGGTTATTCAAATGATATGAAATTATATTTTTGACCTTTTGTTTAACACACACACACACACATAATATACATATATATATATATATATATATATATATATATATATATATATATATATATATTAGTGCTGTCAAACGATTAATCGCGATTAATTACAAAAAAGTTTTTGTGTACATAATATGTGTGTGTACAGTGTATATTTATTATGTATATATAAATACACACACATGCATGTATATATTTAAGAAAAATGTTGTTTATATATTAAATATTTATATATATAATATAAATTATATGAATCTAAATTTATGCATGTAATTACATGTAAATATTTTAAAAGTATGTACTGTATGTATGTGTATTTATATACACAGGTGCATCTCAAAAAAGTAGAATATCGTGAAAAAGTAAATTTTTTTGTAACATTTCAAAAAGTGAAACTTTCATTTCTAGATTCATTATATGTAAAGTAAAACATTTCAGAAGATTTTTGTTTGTTTGTTTGTTTTAATTTTGATCATTAGAGCTTACAGCTCATGAAAGTCAAAAATCTAGTATCTCAAAATATTAGAATATTTCCTAAGATCAACCAAAAAAAGGATTTTCAAAACAGAAAAGTTCAAGTTCTTTAAAGTATGTTCATTTATGCACTCAATACTTGGTCGGGGCTCCTTTAGCACAAACTCCTGCATCAGTGAGGTGTGGCATGGAAGCGATCAGCCTGTGGCACTGCTAAGGCACTATTGAGTCTTCAGCTCGTCTGTATTGTTGGCTCGACTGTTTCTCATCTTTCTCTTGAAAATATCCCATAGATTCCATATGGGGTTCAGGTCAGGCATGTTGGCTGGCCAGTCAAGCACAGTAATATCATGGTCAGCAAACCACTTGGAAGTGGTTTTGGCACTGTGGGCAGGTGCTAAAGTCCTACTGGAAAAGGAAATCAGCATCTTCATAAAGCTTGTCAGCAGATGGAAGCATAAAGTGCTCCAAAATCTTCTGGTAGACGGCTGCATTGATTTTGGACTTGATAAAACACAATGGACCAACACCAGCAGACATCACGGGCACCCCAAATCATCACTGACTTCAGAAACTTCGCACTGGATTTCAAGCAGTTTGGATTCTGTGCCTCTCCAGTCTTCCTCCAGACTCCAGACCTTGATTTCCAAATGAAATGTAAAATGTAGCCCTGAAGACGTCTGAGCGTGGTGACTCTTGATGCACTGACTCCAGCTTCAGTCCACTCCTTGTGAAGCTCTCCCAAATGTTTGAATCAGCTTTGCTTTACAGTATTCTCAAGCTTGCGGTCATCCCTGTTACTTGTGCACCTTTTCCTACCCAATTTCTTTCTTCCAGTCAACTTTGCATTTCATATTCTTTGATACAGCACTCTGTGAACAGCCACCCCTTTCAGTAATGACCTTCTGTGAATTACCCTCTTTATAGAGGGTGTCAGTGATTGTCTTCTGGACCACTGCCAAGTCAGCAGTCTTCCCCATTATTGTGGTTTCAAAGAACAAGAGAAACCCGGAATTTATACTGTAGGGATGGTCATTTAATGAAACTCAAATGTAAATGTTCTAATATTTTGAGATACTGGATTTTTGACTTTCATGAGCTGTAAGCTCTAATCAAAAAAAAAAAAAAAATAAAAAAAAAACTTTTGAAATGTTTTACTTTACATGTAATGAATCTAGAATATACGAAAATTTCACTTTTTGAAATGTTACAAAAAAATTACTTTCAAATTCAAATTTTTTGAGATGCACCTGTATATAATAAATATACACAGTACACATACATATATCCACATATTATTTAAACAAACTTATTGTGTGTGTGTGTGTGTGTGTGTATATATATATACAGGTGCATCTCAATAAATTAGAATGTCGTGGAAAAGTTAATTTATTTCAGCAATTCAACTCAAATTGTGAAACTCGTGTATTAAATAAATTCAATGCACACAGACTGAAGTAGTTTAAGTCTTTGGTTCTTTTAATTGTGATGATTTTGGCTCACATTTAACAAAAACCCACCAATTCACTATCTCAACACATTAGAATACTTCATAAGACCAATAAAAAAAAAAACATTTTTTGTGAATTGTTGGCTTTCTGGAAAGTATGTTCATTTACTGTATATGTACTCAATATTGGTAGGGGCTCCTTTTGATTTAATTACTGCCTCAATTCGGCGTGGCATGGAGGTGATCAGTTTGTGGCACTGCTGAGGTGGTATGGAAGCCCAGGTTTCTTTGACAGTGGCCTTCAGCTCATTTGCATTTTTTGGTCTCTTGTTTCTCATTTTCCTCTTGACAATACCCCATAGATTCTTTATGGGGTTCAGGTCTGGTGAGTTTGCTGGCCAGTCAAGCACACCAACACCATGGTCATTTAACCAACTTTTGGTGCTTTTGGCAGTGTGGGCAGGTGTCAAATCCTGCTGGAAAATGAAATCAGCGTCTTTAAAAAGCTGGTCAGCAGAAGGAAGCATGAAGTGCTCCAAAATTCCTTGGTAAACGGGTGCAGTGACTTTGGTTTTCAAAAAACACAATGGACCAACACCAGCAGATGACATTGCACCCCAAATCATCACAGACTGTGGAAACTTAACACTGGACTTCAAGCAACTTGGGTTATGAGCTTCTCCACCCTTCCTCCAGACTCTAGGACCTTGGTTTCCAAATGAAATACAAAACTTGCTCTCATCTGAAAAGAGGACTTTGGACCACTGGGCAACAGTCCAGTTCTTCTTCTCCTTAGCCCAGGTAAGACGCCTCTGACGTTGTCTGTGGTTCAGGAGTGGCTTAACAAATTCCTTGACACGTCTGTGTGTGGTGGCTCTTGATGCCTTGACCCCAGCCTCAGTCCATTCCTTGTGAAGTTCACCCAAATTCTTGAATCGATTTTGCTTGACGATCCTCATAAGGCTGCGTTTCTCTCGGTTGGTTGTGCATGTTTTTCTTCCAAACTTTTTCCTTCCACTCAACTTTCTGTTAACATGCTTGGATACAGCACTCTGTGAACAGCCAGCTTCTTTGGCAATGAATGTTTGTGGCTTACCCTCCTTGTGAAGGGTGTCAATGATTGTCTTCTGGACAACTGTCAGATCAGCAGACTTCCTCATGATTGTGTAGCCTAGTGAACCAAACTGAGAGACAATTTTGAAGGCTCAGGAAACCTTTGCAGGTGTTTTGAGTTGATTAGCTGATTGGCATGTCACCATATTCTAATTGGTTGAGATAGTGAATTGGTGGGTTTTTGTTAAATGTGAGCCAAAATCATCACAATTAAAAGAACCAAAGACTTAAACTACTTCAGTCTGTGTGCATTGAATTTATTTAATACATGAGTTTCATAATTTGAGTTGAATTACTGAAATAAATGAACTTTTCCACGACATTCTAATTTATTGAGATGCACCTGTATATATATATACAGTATCTCACAAAAGTGAGTACACCCCTCACATTTCAGCAACCATTTTAGTATATCTTCTCAAGGAACAATACTATAGAAATGAAACTTGAATACATTTTAGAGTAGTCAATGTGCAACTTGTATCGCAGTAAAGATTTACTGTCCTCTGAAAATAACTCAACATACAGCTATTATTGTCAAAAAAGCTGGCAACAAAAGTGAGTACACCCTAAGTGATAACAGCTATACTTCGTTTAACCATGCAAAGCCACATGTCCTATTCATCATGTTCATGTTTTTGTCTGCTTGACAGGCCCATACAAATTTGTATATTTTGTATTAGAGCAGTTAAAATTCGGTGCTTTGAGTACAATTCACTTATACTGACCACTGGATGTTCAACATGGCTTCTCATGGCAAAGAACTTGTTGCTCTCCACAAAAATGGCCTAGGCTATAAGAAGTTTGGTAGCTATAAGAAGTTTGGTACTATACTGAGTTAAAGTATAGTGGCCAAGGTCATACAGAGGTTTTCCAAGACTGGTTCCACTTGGAACAGGCCTTGCCAGGGTCGATCAAAGAAGTTAGGTCCTCGTGCTGTGCGTCAGGTGCAGAAGCTGGCTTCAAAAAACAGACGCATGAGTGCTGCCAGCATTGCTTTAGAGGTTGCAGAAGCAGAAGGTCAGCTTGTCAGTGCTCAGACCATATGCCACACACTGCAACAAGTCGGTTTGCATGGCTGTTGTCACAGAGTGAAACCCCTTCTGAAGCTGGCTCACAAAAAAGCCTGCAGACAGTTTGCTGAAGACAACCTGTCCAAACGCATGAATTACTGGAACCATGTCCTGTGGTCTGATGATACTAAGATGAACTTGTTTGGCTCAGATTGTGTCCAGCATGTGTGGCGACACCCTGGTGAGGAGTACCAAGAAAATTGTGTCTTGCCTACAGTCAAGCATGGTGGTGGTAGCATCATGGTTTGGGGCTGCGTGAGTGCTGCTGTTACTGGGGAGCTGCGGTTCATTGAGAGAAACATGGATGCCAACATGTACTGTGACATTCTGAAGCAGAAGATGATGCCCTCCCTTCAGAAACTGGAGGTTTCCAACATGATAATGACCCCAAACCCACCGCCAAGATGTGATGATAAGCTGAAGGTGAAGGTGATGGAGTGGCCAAGTATGTCTCCAGACCAGAACCCTATTGAGCACATGTGGGACATCCTCAAGTGGAAGGTGGAGAAGCGTCATGTGTCTAACATCCAGCAGCTCCGTGATGTCATTATGGAGGAGTGGAAGAGGACGCCAGCAACAACCTGTGCAGCTCTGGTCAATTCCAAGCCCAGGAGGATTAAAACAATGCAAGATAACAATGGTGCTCACACAAAATATTGACACTTTGGACACAGTTTTGACATGTTCACTTAGGGTGTACTCATTTTTGTTGCCAGTTATTTGGAAAATAATGTCTGTATGTTGAGTTATTTTTAGAGGACAGTAAATTTGTACTTCTATATAAGCTGCACATTGACTACTCTAATATATATCCCAGTTTCATTTGTGCAGTATTGTCCCTTGAGAAGATATACTAAAATTGTTGCTGAAATGTGAGGGATGTACTCACTTTTGTGAGATACTGTATATATATAATACTATTTAAATATCAATATTATTATTTTTATTTGCAATTTTTTTTTATTATTTGATCTTTTAACCAGGTTTTTGTTGCCTTTCATGCTAAACGAGAGGTTATTTATGCACTTGTGTGTGTCTGAACGGATTGTGTTTTTGATATGTGTGCCCACTGGAAGTGGGTACAACAGATGTGTGGCGCTGGGGCCCCCGGCTGCTGCCAGCTTCTGGGATCCTGTGTTGACAAGTGCCTTCAGTTTCACAACACTCCCCATTACACACATAACGGAGTTAGTCCCTGACGTAGAACCAGAGCCAGAGAACGCTGTTGAGCCCTTTGTGTGTGTGTGTGTATGATCGTATTAAACATACTAGAGTGCTGAATTAGGGAGAAGAGTTAGAAAATATATATGCAGAAATGCAAAGATAGTTAAAAAAAAATATAAAAAAATTAGCTTTGCAAATCAGTCTTCTTGTTGATTATGTTTGTCTTATTAAAGTTACATTAAATCACACCAGTGGTTTTTTTGTTTCTAAAAGTCATGATCATGATTTTTAACGCTTGCTTTAAAGGGAACATATCTTGACCAGTCACAATTTTGTGACAACAACAGACATTTGGTGTTGAGAAACTTGGCCTGCCCAGTCATTTGAGGTAAGCAGCAAACATGCCCCTTTTATTGTAAGGTGACACACTGGCAGTTTAGTTCAAACAGTGCACAGTTTGCATGAAAATATTATGTCATGCAAACCCAGGAGCACACCGTGACACCGAACCCAAGACAACCTGTAGGAGGTGATATGAGTTTGGTTGCAATGGAACTATGGCACAATTTGCGTAAATGTGAAAGCAGCTTAAACTTGGGTTCACACTTCTTTAGGAAGTAAAGTAACACATTTTAGCCAATGATCACGTCCAATGATCACGTCATTAGTTCAACAAAACACATGTAGGGGATGACAGTGGTGACACGAGAAAGAGTGACCCTTTAGTGTAATTGCAAATGAACGCAAATGCATCAGGGTTAGATAAAATCAAGTGGCTCTGAAACCAGACCAACACTGCAGGGCTTACCAGGAAATATCACAATTGGATTTGGAAGGCAGGAAAACACACCTAGTGTGAAAACTCTGTAAGATTCGGGTGTATAATGTTCACCAAAAAAAAAAAAAAAAAAATCTTTTTGAGAAAAAAGAAAGAAAAAATATATAGTACTAACAAAGATAAAGATAAATAAAATAGGTACTATGTTTTTAATGTTTGTATTTATATACTATATACAGTTTTACTTTTATATTAAAAAGACAAAAACATAATATTACCCCTTTAAGACGGTGTGTTGTAGGCTTATACATTTAAAATAGATGAGTCAGTGCTGTGAATATATATTAGTTAAATATTTATTTATCTATAATACTACATCTTGAAAGTGTTAGTGTCTAAATGGAAGACCGTATTGTTTCCCTGAGAATTATATGCGTGGGTCTCCATATGAATATGCATCAGTTAAACCTGAAGTAAAGAGAAAGGACAAGTTATTGCTCTGAGGATTTATTCAATTTAACTCTGTAATTGCTTGCAATTCACTTGCTCATTATAGTACAATTTAGTGCATTTAACAGCAGCTGTTATAGAGTTAATGACAAGAGCTATAGGGAGGATCTACATTATCCCAAATGACTCTGTGCAAGGTGTAATTCCACACTCAAACACTCATTCTGCATGCAGGGACCACAGGTTCGAGCAATGGAACGAGATTTAAAGTGAGTGTAATTTTTAAGTGAGAGAGAAATCAAGGATTTCTTTACTTGAATAACAATTAACTGATGTAAACTGATCCCGAGAATGGATCATGGATACTGGATTCAAAGGACATTTAAAACACAATAACCTTTCTTTCTTTCTTTCTTTCTTTCTTTCTTTCTTTCTTTCTTTCTTTCTTTCGCAGTGATGCCTATAATTGCATTATGTGTGATGCTTCCAGGTAAAAGGTTTTATTTATTTATTTATTTATTTTTGCATTTCCACTTTTTCCTAAGTGATTATCCTTGTTTTTTAACTGTAAATACTGTAATATTTTTAAATGATAAGCTAAAACAATGTAACTGTAAATACAGTCATGACAAAAAATATCGGCACCCTTGGTATATATGATCAAAGAAGGCTGTGAAAATTAATCTGCATTGTTAATCCTTTTGATCTTTTATTTTAAAAAAAATCACAAAAATCTAAACTTTCATTGGATAATAAGAATTTAAAATGGGGAAAAATATCATTATGAAATAAATGTTTTTCTGTAATACACCTTGGACACAATTATTGGTACCCCTAGAAATTCTTATGAGTAAAATATTTCTGAAGTATATTCCAATTCATATTCACAATTTTGAGCACTCCAGGGTGATTATGAACATGAAATTATCCAGCCATGGCTTCCTGTTTCCCAGAAATATAAATAGGAGGGAAAACAAGCCCAAATTCCCTCAATCATCCATCACAATGAGAAAAACCAAAGAATATATTTCTGATGTGCAGCAAAAGATAATTGAGCTTCACAAATGTGTGAAGTGGCTTTAAGAAAAAAGCTAGAACAGTGAAAATTCCCATTTCCACCATAATTAAGAATTTCCAATCAACATAAAATGTTACGAAACTGCCTGGAAGAGGACATGTGTCTATATCGTCCTAATGCACGGTGAGAAGGAGAGTTTGAGTGGCTAAAGACTCTCCAAAGACCACAGCTGGAGAATTGCAGAAAATAGTTGAGTCTCAGGGTCAGAAAACCTTTTAAAAAAATTGTCAAACAGCACCTACATCACCACATGTTGTTTGGGAGGGTTTCAAGAAAAATTCTCCTCGCTCATCCAAAAACAAACTCCAGCATATTCAGTTATCAGACACGACTGGAACTTCAAATGGGTCTGGCTTCTATGGTCAGATGAAACTAAAAAATTAGCTTTTTAGCAGCAAACACTCGAGATGAGTTTGGTGAACACAGGGATAAAAAGTACCCCATGTGTACAATAAAATATATTGCTGTATTTTTGATGTTGTGGACCTATTTTTCTGCTGAAGGTCCCGGACATCTTGTTTAGACACATGACATCATGGATTCTATCAAATACCAACAGATAAAAAAATCAATAAGTGACTGACTCTTTTAGAAATCTTATAATGGGCCATGTTTGGAACTTCCAACCGTACAATAATCCAAACACAAACCTCAAAAACAACACAAAAATGGGTCACTGAGCACAAAACCAAGCTTCTGCTATGGCCATTCCAGTCCTCTGACCTGAACCCTATAGAAAATGAGTGGGGTGAACTGAAGAGAAGAAGCACCAACATGGAGCTGGGAATCTAATGGGTCTGGAGTGATTCTGGATGAAGGAATGGTCTCTGATCTCTTGTCAGATGTTCTCTTACCTCATCAGGGATTATAGGAGAAAATTTAGAGCTGTTAAACTGGCAAATGGTCAGCTGGCGTTAATTGTGGCCAGTGTATATTAGAGAAAAACATTTATTTCATAATGATATTTCCCCCCATTTTAAATTCTTATTATCCAATGAAAGGTTAGATTTTTGTGAATTTTTAAAATAAAAGATCAAAAGGATTAAAGGGGTGGTTGACACTTTTTTTCTAGGCTTGATTGTGTTTATGGGGTGCAGACTAACCTGTGTTAATGCTTCGTTTTTTAAAAAACGCATTATTACTCAGCGGCATGTGCTCCGGTTGTATTGTAACAATGACGTCTTCTATATTGCTTATCAATTTGAGCCCGATTGAGACACAGAGGATATTAGTGAAGAGGATCGTGCAGAACCTGTGCAAGCACGGCTCTGTTTTTTGGTGTCTCATACTTTTAGATAGGCTGTTATTTGTAAATGCTACTGCTTCTGCTAGCTTTTAATATACGGTTTTATCCTGATTAAAGCTTTAATACAGTACGGCAACCGCACATGCGTCCATATAGCTGTGTGAAAAGAAGTGTATGGAACAGCTCATTTGAGCTGAGTTGAGAGAGAGATGCAGAGCAGGAACAGGATGAGAACCGCTGCTAGAACATTGGATTTGAAACTTGTGAATCCATTAGAATGGTTAGAGGACAGAATCGCGATTTATATCAATATCAATAGTTTATTACATGCTGCACCCCTAGTTTTCTTCCTCTTCTCTAAAGCAGCGCAGTATGGCCTCGCCCCCTTTGTTGCGTGTTCCTGGGGGTAGGGTTTATCTGGGTTTGTGACGTAACGGACCCGGGAGTAACTCATTGTACTCCATTACCAGTCGTTTTTGTAGGCATTAAACTGCCAGAATTTTAAAAGACGATATCTCCGTTTGCATTGAACTTTCAGCGCTGCAACTTTTCAGATATTGTTTATGCTCAAACAGCAACATTACACACTAACTAACGTTAAAAAAGTGAAATCGCAATCAACCACCTCTTTAACATTGCAGATTAATTTTCACAGCCTTCTTTGATCATATTTACCAAGGGTGCCGATATTTTTGGCCATGACTGTATATATATATATTTATTTATCTTTTTTTTTTTTTTAATAATTGGGATTTTAAAAAAATGCAGTTTATAATTTTGATTGAGGGTTTTAAAACTCCATGAACAATACATGTTCTTGACCACTTTTGTGAAGTTCACCCGTAATGCTGATTGTTAACAGTAATAATATAATATTTTTGATACTTGAAATAGCTTTTAAACTGATTTTTTTTTTTTTTTGAACAAGTAGTAATGTAAAGTGGTGTTGAGGAAAAATCACATTCACTGTGCTATTTCAGATATGTCTATATAGGTTATTGTGGCTGTTCATGTTCTCACTTATTTGTGTGAACTTGTGTTTGTGTGTGATTTTGTTAGTCACTATTCTAGAGGTGTTCAGAGTGTGTGAACTGACTGTGAAGATGCCTTTGAGCAGTGGCCGTGTTTTCTGTCTGATTGTTTACCACTCCTCCCTCTCCCTCTCTCTCTTTTTCTCTCTCTCTCAGCTGTAAGTCTAAAATTTTAATTATGCTGCCTGACAGGCTCGGTGCGTGATGCACGGCCCTGCATCCATCACGACGCGAGGGCCAGTGGCGGCCCGTGCCTTGCCTGGTTCCTGAACGCCGGAGCAAGGGCTGAGCAGCAGGTGCCATATTATAGTGTACAGAAAAGCAATTAGGAAGCATATTGGATGAATGAGGAGTGCATTAATATTAGCGAGTACATTTGTCAGTGGGCTTGATGCGAGTCTTTTTCTTTTCTTTATGCAACATTAAGATTGTGGCGCTCATAAATTCTCTGCTTAAATTGCCATCTGTTTCCCTGTCAGGGCACTCTGAGACTCTGAGAGGAGGGGGAAAGTAAAGTTTTCTCCTTTCCTCTCTCTCTCTCTCCCTCACTCCGTCGCTCATCTGATCTTTCTGTTCTTTCTTTAGAATAATGTGGTTTTGCAATTTATCAAATGGTTTGACACAATTAAATGGATAGTTCACCTAAAAATAAAAAAAAAATAAAAAATTCAAAAAGAGGTGTTTCACACTGCCCTTTTCCGTGCTATGGATGTGAATGGTGGCTAGGGGCTGTCAGGCTCAAAAAAATGACAAAAAGCATCATAAAATTAGTCCATATGATGCATGCACTATATAAAAAATTTCTTAAGCCTTATGACACCTTTGTCTTTCTTTTCACAACAACTTTCAAATCTCATTCACATGCTGTATATTTAAATTGGGCACATTAAGATGTGTCAAGATGTTATCAAGATGCCAACTGACCGTGATATTTCAAATTTTAAAGTGCATATTTAAATCACACACATGTGACCCTGGACCACAAAACCAGTCATAAGGGTCAAAATCGCCGTTAAAGTTGTCTAAATTAAGTCCTTAGCGATGCATATTACCAATCAAAAATGTAGTTTTGATATATTTATGGTAGGAAATTTACAAAATATCTTCATGGAACATGATCTTTTACTTAATATCCTAATGATTTTTGGCATAAAAGAAAAATCAATAATTTTGACCCATACAATTTATTTTTGGCTATCGCTACAAATATACCCGTGCTACTTAAAGGGTTAGTTCACCCAAATATGAAAATTAGCCTGTGTTTTACTCACCCTCAAAGCATCCTAGGTGTATATGATTTTCTTCTTTCAGACGAATCCAGTCGGAGTTAAATTAAAAACTGTCCTGGCCCCTCCAAGCCTTTCAATGGGGTAAGCGGGTGTTTTTGTCAACAGTTCAGAAGACATGAAATAAAGTGCAAGCATCCGTAATAAAACGTCCCTCACATGGCTCCAGGGGGTGAATAAAGGCCTCCTGTAGTGAATCCATGCATTTTTGTAAGATAAACATCCATATTTCAAACGTAATAAACACTTTTCTCTCACTTCCGCTGACTTTAGTATGTGGAAGCTGTGCAGGTGGATGACGTAGGACGTAGGCGTCGTGTGCGCGCCTCTGAGATATGCTAGTCTAGAGAGTTTGCATACAGGAGCAAAGGAAGCAAAGTTTCCTTACTTTAGTAAGGAAAATCAGTCTCCTCTTGGCTTATATTGAAATCTTCCGACATTTTTATGTACAAATCCACGTTTTGTGCTTCTAATTCGTGATAGGGGTTGAACGACTTCTGATTTTTTAAAGTCGACATTTATGTGATGAAAGTTGAGTCGACGTCGACTAGTCGCTGATGACGTCATTATTGAACAAATAAGCCTGAACCTGGAGCTGAGACTCAAACACCTTGTGTACAGCTTAGAGGTCTGCACGGGCTTTAAACTGAAGCCCGAACCCGGCCCGTACCCGAGATCGTCTGACCCAACCTCGAGCGGCACAGTTAAATTTAGAGCTCGAACCCGAAATCTGTGTGCAATAATGTGTGTGTCCATGCGTCTACGAAAGCAGTGTAGCCCATTGCATATAGTTTTAGTTTAGCTACAAACCCGAGCCCGAAGCTATTCATTAAAAATTAACCCAAACCTGACCCGAAAGTATTTCGGGACCCGCCGGGCTCGGGTCGGGTAGCAGACCTCTACTACAGCTATGGCATTTGACACAGCACTGGCATATGGCTGTTATAACAGCTTTTTTTATCAGTTCTTTTGTCTTTGGGTTATTATATTTCTCACAGATTTCTGCTCGTTCTAAATCAGATGCAGATAACATAGCACAGTAAAGATTACATTTATATGAATGCATTAGTGAGAGAGCGATTTGTGTGTGTGAATGAATTCTACCTGGCAGCGTCTCTCTACTAGTAGTGAAGCTGTGGGATTTAGTTAAGAAATATATGCTAAAACTTTTCAGTTTCTAAGCTATTTTATTGAGAAGTAACAGAACAGTGTTGGCAGTACATTTCCGCGCTGAATGATTCTGTGCACACGCAGTCTGCGCGTGTTGTACGAGCAACTGTCTGAAGCCTATGTGTGCGTTACAGTGCAGCAGCACATTAGATCAGAACAGCGATTAACTGACCTGTAGCTTTTTAAAACGTGTATTCTCCCGTTCAATTTTGAGCATCTAGTAATATAATCACACGTCTTGTGGAGTGCTATCGGAGTATGCATTTATTTGTCATTTTAACTGTTTGGAAACAGAGCATAAATGTGGAAGTCCTTCAAAGATTTCTTATCCTGTTGCGCCCTCTATAGGACTAGCGACTAGTCGACGTCAAGCTTAAAGCGTCATGGCAGAGCATTAAAGTCAACTAGTCGACTAGTCGTTTAGTCAGTGCAACCCCTAGTGACCAGCATTTTGTTTTGTTTTCTCTCCGCGTTCGTTACTAATCACGCAACTCCGATGTTCTACGTCATCCGCCTACACGGCTTCCGCATATAGTCAGCGCAAGTTAGAAAAAAGTGTTTATTACCTTTGAAATATAGATATTTATCTTACAAAAACACATGGATTTGCTACAGTAGGCCTTTATTCACCCCCCAGAGCCGTGTGAGGGATGTTTTATTACGGATACACACATTTTATTTCACATCTTCTGAACTGTTGACAAAAAACACCCGCTTACCCCATTGAAAGGCTTGGAGGGATCAGGACAATTTTTAATAATATAACTGGTTGGATTTGTCTGAAAGAAGAAAGTCACATACACCTAGGATGCTTCGAGGGTGAGTAAAACACAGGCTAATTTTCATTTTTCGGTGAACTAACCCTTTAAGACTGGTTTTGTGGTCCAGGGTCACAAATGAGATTTGAGATCTACTGCAGAGAGGAAGATTCTAGTAAATAATTAATTATTCGAAATTCATTCTGTCCTACACACAAAGGGACTGAAGCTTTCAAAAAAAAAAACAAAAAAAAAAAACACCCCAACAAGAACAAATGTTTCGATAATTAAATAAGAGTAATTGGATAACTGAATTTGCTGTTCAGGGTGTCGTTGTCAGGTGATAAACCAGTTGAAGTGAAGTTCAAGAGCAGCGTCTTGATATTTTAGACAAACAAATTTTACATATTGCTAATTTAACATAATTTTTGGTCCACAGTGCTGCTATGTTTACTTGTTGCAGTTTATTTACAGTTAATATGCGTAATCAGACAAGCTGTAATCAAACCTTAAACCTGTTTTGGTCAATGATTGCACCCTTCCAAACTTTTTCGGCCAAAACTAAATTTTTTTGGGCTGTTTCACCCAAATAATTTCATAGCTGAAATTTCAGTTTCGATTTCACTTCCTTCGTATATAAAAGAATAATCTACAAAATATATAAATTTTTATTTACCACGAGAGAGAATTGCGAGTAAGAGACCATGCTAGTTCGGAACAACATGAGGGTGAGTAAATGATGTGTGAACTATTCCTTAACTATCGCCCGTTGTTAGCATCCTGTCTGCGTATGCTTAAATCAGATTTGTTTTGAGGTTTTTTTGTAGAGGAGATATTTTTAAGTCGATTTTCTGTTTAATTAAGTCAACATGCGGACTGTAAAATACTCCTTGGCAAGAGCATGTTAAAAGCACGGATTAAACTGGTGTGGCTTTTGGGAAAGAGGAAAACTGTCTGTCCTCCCTTTCTTTCTTTTTCATTGTCTTTCAGCCGGAGAGGAAGAGCTGCTCATCGCTCGCTCTCTTTGGCACGATGGCCACATTCTCAGGGCTATCATCTCAATAACACGGACGGCTTAATGACGGCACGTCCAAGTGCTGTCACAGGGAGATTACTGTCAGTGCGTCCCATGCCCGCAGGGGATGTGGGGGTGTGCTGAGCTCGATTGGAGGGGGGCAAAGGGGGATAGCATAGAACCCCATGATAATTAGCCAGCCTGCAGTGTGCATAAAGCAGTCTGAACAGCCAGTAGAGCAGCAGAGAGGGCAGTGCGTTCACTCTTTGTGTATCTGTTCTCCCTTCTTTGACTTCAACTTAGCCCAGTCGAGTGAGAGTGAGAGTGGTATTTGCACACTATTAGGGCATTTAAGACAAGGTATAGCAGGTAACTGATGATTTAACGTGTTCTTCTTGCAGCCAATTTGATTTGAGCGTATGTGGATTACTTGAAGATTTAAGTGCAGTGTTGTGAAATCAGTGCCTCTGTGGGCCTGTCATGTGGCTTTGAACAACAGATCATGTGTCATTAAACATCCACAACCCCTACCGGCACTGTCACCACAGACGGTTAATATACACCCATCAAATGCACACAACTTGGACGAGGATTTTTGTACACTCTGGGCTTCGTTTGCTCATTTTAATGCGAGTCAGTGGCCGCCAAATTTGACCCTCCAATGCAGTTGCATTCACGCTGGCTGCCTGTTATTAAAACATTTTCCCTTTTGAGAATTATATTCAAATAATTCTGTTGCCAGAGTTGTCAGCCAGCTAAGATTTAACTGACTTGTCAGTATAGCTGCCATAATCTTTATTACAGGCACTGGTACAGAGATTAAAGATCAAGAGATTTTAGAAAACTAAGAGAAGAAATAAATCAGAAAAAAGAGTTTGGACATTATGTGGCAGAATTCATCTGCAAATACACATGTTAAATACATGTTAAATGTGGGTGGCTTTTAAAAAAAAACCATGTATGATGTTTATGGCTGCAGTGAAACTGAATGAAAACTGCAGTGTCCCATTTGAAAATAGATGGCAAACTTGGCATATTCTCTACCTGTACCTGTTCTGTATTAATGTTTGACTTCTCTTTTTTATTATTTAATTTTATTGGCTTATTGATCACCTTAAAGCAGACAGAATTGTGATTTATGAAAGGTGTGATTTGTGAATTATGAATCAATTATATATATATATATATATATATATATATATATATATATATATATATATATATATATATATATATATATATATATACTGGTTATGTGTGTGCGTGAGTGTATATATATATATATATATATATATATATATATATATATATATATATATATATATATGTGTGTGTATATGTATATGTGTATATGTTGTTGTTCTTTTTCTTGTTGTTGCTTCTGCCGTTTTCCCTCCAATAAAGCAGTCTTTACACTGCAAAAGCAACATGACATAGCAATTTTTTCAGTGTTTTTGAAGGACAAAATATTATTAGGCTCCAATTGAAAATAACTGTTTTCTATTTTAATTTTAAAATTTAATTTATGTCTGTATCCTAAATTTTCAGCAGCCATTATTCCAGTCTTCAGCATCATATGATCCTCCAGAAATAATTATATGCTGTCATTCAAATAAATTTTACGGAAATGTTTTTTTCCCCCCATCATTTAAGTAAAAAAAAAAAAAAAGAATTGTTTTGTAGCATTATAAATGTCTTTGCTGTTAATATTGTAACGGTAGTGTGTATACAACATTAATTTTATATATTTATATATGCATCATATACATTATATACAGGTACAAATACAAATACATAGATACAGTATGTGTGTGTGCGTGTGTGTCTTTGGGCGGTACAGCTAGTGCGGTCACACCGGGCCCCACGGCGAACGGACTGAGTGTGTGTGTGTGTATATATATATGTATGTATATATGTATATGTGTGTGTGTATACATATAAATATATATATATATATATATATATATATATATATATATATATATATACATACATATATATGCGCACACACACACACACACACATATATATATGTATATATATATATACACACACACACACACACACACAGACACACACACCTTATATGCAGCAATCATGGAGAATTTTTTTTTTCTATTACTATTATAACTTTATTATTTGTCACTTTTACAAGGCTGACAACTTGAAAATTCATAAATCTGATGCGCTTTTTGCTTTTATTCAGAGGGGGTGTCATTCTCTCTAACAATCTGTTATTATCTGTTGTCAACACTCAAAATCTATTATCGCCTCAGATGCAGGTTCTATGTCTCTTTCAATTTGGCTTACATTGGGGGCAAAAAGAAAAAAAAAATCGCCCCTCAAGTAAAATAAATATTTACTCAATACATTTTCTATTACTCCTAATATTGCTGAAATATATATTGTTTATTTAATTTCATTGCCATGCACCACACTCCTGAAGCAGTGTAAAATAAGATATGATTACTCAGATCTGAGAATAAAATTTAGAAACCAGCCCTCTTGGATCATGCGTATCCCTGTTATACAGTGTCTGTTGAAGCTCATACTAGTAGTGTATCTGTGTGTGTGTGAGTCCACAATTGCGAGTACCTGAGGCTTGTCTGTCTTTGGCATAAATCACATTGGTAACAAGACCAAGTTTATCTCTCTTGTAGTGTGACTGAAGCTCTCAACAGGTCTGTGCATGATCCGGTGCTATTAGGCTGTCTAATACCTTCTCATTGTTATTCATGGCCTATAACATGGCTCGTTTTTTTTTTTTCCTCCGCTCTTGCCTTCCCTCACAGCTCCATTTATGAATTGCTCTGTAACCTCTTTTAAGAGTGCCGTCTAATTGATCTAATTCAGTGCTAACGGATGTTCTCTGTTATTACAGATGATCTTGGAGGCAAAGTTGGTAAAAGCATTAATAATCTGCACTCGTTGTGCAGTGCTGTGGCACGCCTGAACGTGCCGGGGGGTAATCACACAGTCCATAGGGGGCGCATGAAGCCATTATTAATATTAAGGAAGATTGTTCGGCCCACAGTCACTCACCTAGTCTAAATGGAAGGCTGTAGGTGGGATTTAGTGCAATAACGGCAGCACCAGATACAGCAGCCCACAAACTCACACCGGTGTGTTCAACATCCCCTTCCTTCATGTTTTGTACCTGAAATCCTATTGCAAACCCACACTATACCCTCGAAAGAGCCAGTGCTCAACATCATGATGATAGTGTGGGAATCCGCTACACCATGAAACCAGGATCTCTTCTCAAATCTCCCATGAGAATTGTTTGCTAGCTTTGTGAAGGTTGTTTGATATTTCCTAGCCACTCTCGACTTTCTTCTTCTTCTCTCTCTCTCCTTTGCCTCCTAATTTGCAGTATGATGACAATAACATGCACGACAGCCTTAGCGAGACCTTTCGAAATGCTGCCGGCCGCCCACTCCCCTGCCAAGGTTGCCACTAAAAGGCATCTCACTCTTCTCCTACTGGCTTCTCCTTTGCGCAGACTCGTCGGCTAGCCCTGAAAGATATCATTTTCTTCAAATGCACCTCTTGGACTAGTTTGTCTATTTCCGCGGTGCCCTTTTCCAATATGAGGCAGAGACTCTACATAGCAGCGACTTGCGCAAATCACACGGCAGGGCCGGGATCTGAGTGGGACAATTTGCTAGTGGTATGCATGAGTAAGCAGGGAATTTTTCCATCCATTTAGAGTGACCAGACTGCTCTCTGACAAGTAGATGAGAGAGAGAGAAAGAGAGAGAATGTAGAATCACTTCTGCTCCCTAACACGGTCCTGTGAGGGAACTGCCATCAGATGGCTTTTGCCATGTCTGATCTTTCTCTCTGGCCAAATCTGGTTTTCCATTCTCTCTACTGGTGCTTTATGACAGGCTAGGGAGCCCTTTAAAATTCTGGAACTTTTATTGGTCATATGTAAGTATATTGTCTTATATATATTAGGGGTGTAACGTTACACGTATTCGTACCGAACCGGTTCGGTACGCATGTGTACCGAACAAATACAGTATTTTTTCTTTAGGAAATTCAAATAATAAATAATTGGCGTTTTGACAGTCTTTGATGTGGCATGACAGATCGCTGTATAAACGCCTTGGAGAGCCACTTCTGGGATGGTTCAGAAACGTGTCGGTATAAACCCAACACATACATTGACTAAAGCGGCTGCGATCAGCTCTGGTTCCTGTGTCTGAGCCGTGACGCCAGTATTTTTTTTTTCTTTAGGAAATTCAACTTCTGGGATGGTTCAGAAACGTGTCGGTATAAACCCAACACATACATTGACTAAAGCGGCTGCGATCAGCTCCGGTTCCTGTGTCTGAGCCGTGACGCGCCGCAGACTTGTGCAGAGCAGAGCGCGAGTGAACGCGATCATTCCTTCCTCTGTACTACTAGTTTTACCGCGAATAAACATGACTGAACATCTCATGCCTCATGTAATTGCTCAATCAGTGTTTCAACTGCGGAAAGACATCAACAAAACAGAGTGGAAATAAAATGTCACATAGCATTTTATTTACCTCTGCAAGTCATCAGTGTCTACAGCTCATTAGCTCACTAGAGAAATGAAGTCTAGAGAGGAGCATTTTGCGAAATATTACACCATATACTCATTATATTTTACTAAACCTGTTAGTCTTAATTATTTAATGTATATTTAAATTAATCTGTTATGAAATATGCTATGACCGCCAGTGTGTAATTGAATATATTTTAACAAATAGCCTAGAAATTTTATTATTTATAAGTTAATTTAATAACTGCATTATTTGCAATTTACATGTTTGCATACAATTTTTTTTTAAGTTGAGTGTTGATCATCTATTTAAAAATAAATAGTAATTCAATTTAAGTTTTGGTTAAGTTGTTAGGCCTAATTGTAACCTTATAATGTAAAAGCGCTCCCTATAGTTTTAAGCATACGCTGAGGTAGATTTTTATCACTAAGAAAATTTTAACTATAACTTAATGTATTTAAAAAAAAAGAGCAACTTGTTCAGTAAACTGTTAAAAAAAAAAAAAAAAAAATTC
Organism: Spinibarbus caldwelli; assembly: GCA_039654775.1. Lineage (NCBI taxonomy): Eukaryota > Metazoa > Chordata > Actinopteri > Cypriniformes > Cyprinidae > Spinibarbus > Spinibarbus caldwelli. Next base: position 15,412,561 of record CM077242.1, read on the forward strand.
CTCCTGCTGTACCAAAATCATACCGAACTGTGACGTTACAACCGAGGTACGTACCGAATCATCATATTTGTGTACCTTTACACCCCTAATAAATAAATAAATAAATATATATATATATATATACATAAAAAAAAATAAAAAAAAAAATAAAAAAAAAATATATATATAGGTAATAACAAGAATAATAAGACTCATGTCTTGAGCACCAAATCAGCATATATAATGACATGTAAGACAGCAGACGTAATGGATTCTGAACATTTGGATAGATTAGGAGATTTACATTTTTTTTTTTTTTTTTTTTTTTTTTTTACATTTACTGAGCCCTAACTTTTGAACAGTAGTGTAAATTGTGCCAGCATAAAGAAAATCTGTTTTCAAAACTCAACAGTGTATATGTACATGTATACATATACAGTATACATCTATAGTGTCATGTAGTGAGCAGACCTGTAATCTACACAAAGTATGGCTATTTTGAATAACCTGAAAAATGAAAACAAAATATATAATTTTATTTTTTAATTAGTCAGATAAAACATTTTCTAAATCTAAACTGGTATATGAATTACTTTACATAACTAATATTTATGAAATATATTTTTTGAAACTAGACAGATGACAACAGATTTCCTCGTTTTGGTAATATCATTGTATTTTTATTTTATTTCATTATTTTTGTCAGTAGAAACCAATTCGTGTCTCTTCAGGATGTGCGGTTCTGTTATTGTAGGGTGTTTTTCGAATAAGAGGGCAGTGTGCCCTGTGATTTTTACTAGACTGAATTGGCAGGTTACATTTCTTTACACAGCACATGAAAACTTGAGTGGTCCCACATCTTGTATGAAAGAGTGTGTAAATCCTTCCCATCCTTCTTTAAAAATCACATTGACTGAAGAGGTCACTTCTTACCAGCATAGTCTGCTTGAGCAAGACTTTTAATAGTACAGTTATCACTGTCAGCATTACTGCTGTCATGCAGAACAATAAACCACCTGCTATAGAGAAAAACTAACTTTTTTCACAGCTGCGGTTGGTGATTACTTTTCTCCTGCAACGGCCAGTTACAGGCTTATTCTCATTTTCCAATTTTCATGAGTTTAAGAGTTGTCTTTTATAACCCAAAAATGTTTATGGTACTGAAAAAAGAAGTGTCATATTCAATATTGTTAACTCTGTAAGATCTTAACCTCTTTGTAAAATTCATCCAAATTATGATGAACCACACATGCCAAGCCTGAAAATACCCTATTCTACAGGGATTTTTACATGTGCATGTGGTTTGGTCCATAATCCCTCAAAACCATGTGCACTTTCTCTGTTGGAATTTTCCATGCTGGGAAAGTTGTGTTGAATGTGGCTGTCAAGACAGCTGCAGAATTTAAACTGGAAAGGGTTGTAATTGTTGAAGCATAGCCCCTTGCAATTGCTGAAGAGCATAGCCCCTGTCTGTCTGTTGAGCTGTGAGGATTAGCATGGACATTAGGACAAAATGGGCAGTTTAGAGCTCCACATAATAGTTCTTAATTTGTTTAAAAAAGCTTCCCTGGTGGATTTGTCATGAAGTTGGTGTAGAAATGTCCAGAGTGAAGAATGGCTACATAAATAAAGTTTAAATATACGGAATATTTATTTACTGTTGGTTAATAGTTTCTTAGTTAATACAAAATGTACTTCCATTTGTGTTTTTTTCCATAGTTTTGGTGACCTGGCTATTAGTTCAAAATATGGAAAATAGTTCAATATGGACCCAAACATTTCTTAAAAAGATAATTATGTATTATTCTTATTCTTATTCTTATTCTTATTCTTATTCTTATTCTTATTCTTATTCTTATTCTTATTCTTATTATTTGTTTGTTTGTTTGCTTGTTAGTCAGTTAATATACAATTTCCTGTACTTCCAATTGTATTATTCCATAGTTTTGGTCAACTCACTATTTTTCCAAAATATGGAAACTAGCTAAAAATGGGCCCAACTTTTTCTTAAAAAGATTATATATTTTCTTAATAATAATAATAATAATAATAATAATAATAATAATAATAATAATTATTATTATTATTATTATTTAGAAGTAATAATAATAATAATAATAATAATAATAATAATAATATATAATTTTAATATTTTATATTATACTTTATAATGGTTTATGCATTTATTTATACACATATGTATATTTTATACATTTTATAATTATTTTAGTTTTCTAATTAAATTAAATGTACATGTATACACATTTGTTTTAGTTTATTGTTTACTGATCAGTTGATCACATCATTTTTAAATAGCAGTTCTCTTTTTTTTTCCTCTCTCTGTTTGTAATTTTTCACTGGTCATGTGGCTACTTGTTTGCACTTTGAGGTGAGCGGGTATAGTCTGGCAGCTGTTTTGATCAAGCTCTCAATATCCACTGTTATTTTTTCCTTTTTCAGAAGTTATTTGTAAACTCTCTTTTTTCTTTCCTTTTCTCTCAGTCTTCCCCGGAGCCCAGTCCGGCCCGTGAGATTTCCTTGTTAGCTTAGATGTGGAGAACTGTTTTTAGAGTAGACACCTAGTCAAGACTGTGTGCGTGTGTGTGTGTGCGATGCCCTCCAGCCAGCGGTGCGGTAGGGATGATGCGCTCTCTCACAGAGTGCTAACCTTGATCAATACCCCACTATGGATCGCTCCAAACCCCGCCGCTCCCGCTCGCTCTTTATTTCAATATCACGGCTCTTTGAACACTGTAGCCAGAAGCCCTATCTGAAATGGGCTCATTCTCTCTCTCCCTCTCTCTCTCTCTTCACTTCCCTCGCTCTTTATGGGTAGTTTTGTAGAGGATAGATCGCCAGAGGCCATGGGCAAAGGACAGCTGTGTCATTTACCTGCGTTCTCCCTTCCCATCCAAAGTAAGAGGAAGAAAAAAAAAAAGCTGCTTTTTTTTGTATTTGCTACAAACGCCCTCACACAGACATCAAACGTAACTTATATTTGGAAGTGCAGGAAAGAAAGAGTAAGGTCTTTAATCACTTCCCCTGTGCCCTCACAAGTCTTCATGAGCCCTTCTGGGCTGAGCAGGAGCAGTTTGTTTTTATTTTCTGGATCTATCACTTGCTCATTTTGGGATTCAAAGCAACGTAAACACTTTCTTTTTGTTTTTAAAATCCATCTCTGATCTTTAACTGCATTTAAAATCCTTTTAGACAAATGAATCTCTTTGTGTCTGTGGGAGTTCACACAGGTGGAGCAGCTTACCTGGTGGAAACTGTTGAAAAATCAGAATAGAGAACTTTTAGGACTTTTCACAATGGTGATCATAACGACTAATTCTTTATGGGTTTTAGCAAGTCCCTAGTCAGCATTTTACTGTAAATCATGCATTTTGTCTGTTACTTAAAGGGATTGTCCTCCCAGAAATGAAAATTCTGTCATTAATTACTCACCCTCATGTTGTTCCAAACCTGTAACACCTTTGTTCGTCTTTGGAACACAATTTAAGATATTTTTAACGAAATCCAAGAGTTTTCTGACCCTGCATAGACAGCAACGGAACTACCATGTTCAAGGCCCAGAAAGGCAGTAAGGGCATCGTTAAAATAGTCCATGTGACATCAGCGGAACTTCGTAGCTTCATAAAATTACGGATCAAACCACTGATCTCACATTGACTATTCAAAAGAAGAAAGAAGGTCTTACAGGTTTGGAACGACAGTAAGTAATCAATGACAGAATTTTCATTTTTGGGTGAACTATACCTTTAATATAAGTTTCAGTGTTTGCTACTTTTAGTTATATTTAGTTTAAAATTGTTTGTATATTCTTATGCTTTCCCTGAATAACTAGTTAAGATTGCTTTAATACCATAAACATTAAACTTGTGATAACTTCAATGTAGTTAGCTTCTGTAGATGTAGCCTGTAGCTCTGCATGTCCCCTACACTGCTCACATGTTGAAATGACACATGTAGTAGTTAAAGTGTGCATCAGAGTTCAGACAGAGGCTGACCCAGATGTGTTAAAGTGGGTCAGGGGAGTGTCTGGGCCTTGTGTAGGAGGCGGACAGTGAGATGTGTGGGATACTGAGAGGGGTTGGGGGTTCTTTGCCCTGATTAAAGCAAATTTGGAATGGGAATTGTGGGACATCCCTTGTGCTTTAGTTCTGCTGCCTCTCCCAGCATCTGATGTACTATATGCATCCATCCAAATCAGGGTCTCTCCATCACACAACCTCTAAAGGTGAAATGTGCAATTTCTGTGCCACTAGCATCACCAAACAGAATTGTGAAAGTAATGGCTGCTTTCAGACAGGTTATCCCACCACTTATCAGACAAGCAGACGAGGCGCAGTCACATTAGTGAAATTTTGGGGACAAAAAAGGTCCATTGTCTACTGTCCAACAGCAGCTCTCACACAGAGGTCGCTTTCAAACCAAGCAACATTTTGTTGGTCAATCGCACCGCTTTTTAGTGAAATGACTGAATTTTGCTCACAAATTTCACCAAGCAATGGTAAATGTGACCATACCTATAGTCCTGACCCCAAACTTGCACCTTTGGTTGAGCAGCAGAGTCACAATTTTTACACTTTTCAGGGAAATCAACCCATTTTTGTTTGTTTTTCCTGCATTTTTGTAAATAACTAGTTTTTGTAAGTTATATTTTTGGGCTTTTTTGCCTTTAAAATTATGTAGACATTATCTAAATAATAATTAGAGGCAGGGTGAGCTTCTTTATTATGCTATTTCAGTATCTTTTGTGCATTTTCTCAGTTCATTAGTTGGCTATTTAATAATGACTCATGTTTTTGGCTGCCCAGTGAGAAACCAAGCATTTACTTTGCCATCTCCCAGTAACCTCACACCCCTTGTCAGCCCATCTCCCATCATGCAACTCTCTCAGATAGCGAATGCTATGGGCAAGCGGCTCTTGATGCTGTCATCTGTCTCTCCTGTCTTTCCTCATCCTCTTTGCATCCTCTGCTTTCCTTTCTTCTATCAACACACTCATCCTTGCTTCCATTTCCACCCTCTCCCACTCCCAAGGCCGATCCCACTGGTGGGATTTAGTTTATCTGACAGTCTTCTGTGAGTGTTGCCTCCTCTCATTATAAAGTAACCCTGGTCCAGCTCAGTCCTGCTGTAGTCCTCTTGCTGCCAGGAAACCAGTGGTATAGGTGCCTCAGTTGAGGGGAAGGCATCTCAAAATGCAACAAACCAAGGCATGTTTTAAATTGTCATGTACTTTTTATTTGGTGATTTTTGAGTTCTGCATGTCTCAAATGCCTCACTTGCATCTTGAAGGAACAGTTCATGCAAAAATAAACCATCATGTCTTTCCAAAACCCATGACTTATTTTTTCTCCTTGCGTTGGCCACAAAATAAGATTTTAGGCAGAATGTTCATGCTGCTCTTTTGAGGCTCTTACCATTAGTTCCCTATACATATATATATATATATATATATATATATATATATATATATATATATATATATATTTTTTTTTTTTTTTTATATATATATATTCTGCAGTAGGAACAAAGTCATGCAGGTTTGAAACAACAGATCATCACAAAATTTGAGTGAACTATCCCTTTGAGATGCAAAAATTATACAAAATCACCATAAAGTATCAAAAAATTGTTCATATAGATAGAATTATGCTGTACATTTTTAAGCCATGCAATAGCTTTATGCAAAGAATCTCTCTCAACCTTTCAGAAGTCATTTACATTCACATATATTGTTCACATATATTTAGATATAGTGAGTGAGGGTTCATCATGCTAGGTTTGACATCAATGATGGCAAATGCCACTGGTTCTCAAAAAGCTCACATATGGCTTCAGAAAACTTGGAAATTAAGCGCATTTAGCTTTTAGTAATACAGGTTTGGAATGACATTTTGGGTGTACTATCCCTTTGAGAAATAAACAAAAATTAAGAAATGAAAATTACTTGATTTTTTTTAACTGGTGTATGAGCTGTTCTCTCTTTTTCATGTGTGTTTGCGTGCTCGTGTTTATTGAAAGAGGCTGTGATGAGCTTATTCAGTAGAAACCGTGCCAAGTCCATCTTGTCCCTTTCTATCCTGCCTGCTTATCTGTTAACCTTTACTAGACCTCCTCTCTCTTCTTATTCCAAATACACTTGCTTTGCCACATTTAAACTAATAACTTAGATGGAAAAAGAACAGTTAAAAAATGCTTTAAAGTACTTGGCTGGCTGTTGAGGTGTGATGTCATGCCATCCAATGATTTTACAGGTGCACTCATACTGGTTATCTTTTTATCTTATTTCTGTTATCTTTTTATCTTGTTCGTAGGAGCAAAAATAATGACACCCCCCTCCCCCCTTTTGTCACTTTTATTGATAGCTATAGAGAGAACAAGGAATGATGCCCTAACTGCTAAACCATGCACAGCAAAATCTCCAGTGTTGAAATCCTAGTGTTAAGGACTTTTAGAGTAAAGCGTTGGAAGTTGTGGTGTTGAAATTTAGAGGATTAACACTAGCTAGTGTAAACACCACCTTATGGCCGGTGTAAATAAGCAGAGTTACCCTTATTAACACTGCTGAGTGTTATTAGTCACATCCGGGACATTTGCTTGTGTGCGCGCCTCACCCATCTGAAATATTTTTCACAGACGCCATTTTCTTTGCTCACGATGCGGAGCGAATGAGGAAGGAAAACTGCGAAATTAAATGTTTAAACTTACTCACAACATGTGTTTTGTAATATCATATAGTTTTATAACGACATTTCTGTGCTGTGTGCGCCTAAACTTTTCTCAAAGACACCTTTCACTTGTGATGCGGAACAGACAAGGATGTTTCTTTTTAAAAGGAAACACCAAAAGTAAGTGTTTTACCTTATTTACAATATGTATTTTATAAGATAATGTTACTTTATGATGATAGTTAACTTTATATGCTGTGCGCGTCTAAACGAGCCTAAACGTTTCTCACAGATTTATATTGCTATGCAGTGCAGACGCAGAGGTCGCTTTTAACAGGGAAACACCAGAAGTAAGTGTTTTACCTCATTTAAAATATGTATTTTATAACAACATATTGATTTATATAGATATTTATGTGCTGTGCACACCTAAACTTTTTCTCAGAGAGATATTTTCTTTCACTTAAGATGCAGAGCAGACAGGGAAGTTGGTGTTATCAAGGGAAACACCGAAAGTAAGTGTTTTACTATATATATTTTATAAACTAATATTACTAAATGATGATAATTACATGCTGTGCGCATCTAAATGTTTCTCACAAATGCATTTGATTTGAACACGCTTTTAACATGGAAAGACCAGAAGTGTTTTAGGTCATTTATAATATGTTATTTACCCAAATTTAAATGGCATTATCAGTCATTGGTTCTTGTGTGTATCGTGACCAAATTTTGGGATTTCATGCATGAATTGTGAGTTTTCATGATGTTGATGTGTCACTATATTTGATTTGATTGCTGTTTTCATTGAATTAATTTGAAAATAACTCTATTAAATATACTCAGTCTCTCTATACTGAGTGAGTTAAACTGTTCATCAGTCAAATTGATTTTGTGCTCTCACAAGACTTGGAATATGAGGCATGACTCCCATAAACTACTTTAGACACTTTATTATCTTTTTTTAAGCATTAAAGTGTGTTTTGTGTTCAGCAAAAGTGAGTCATGTGGGTTTGGAATTACAATTTTAAGTTAACTGTTCCTTTAATATTGTTACAGGTGGTTCATGCTGGCTTAACAGAAAAAGCGAAAGGAGATGATGTGCTTGAAGAGTGTGAAGCCACCAATACATTGATAAGTGGGATGAGAAGAGCTTTGTTACACATACCAGAGACATGGGTAAGCCACAATTGCATATTTTAAGATAACTGATTGATAATTGATTAATTTTGGATTATTAAACAATAATAATAAAGAGTCTGATCTCCTTATAAAAAAATGTTTCTAAAAAATGTATCAAATGTAATTTTTGGTCTGCTTGCACTGTCATTTATTTATATGCTGTCCCATTTATGTGCATTCATTTTGGTAGGAGGAGTCCAATCTCAATGCAGAGAGAGATCAATACGCACTTGGAATTATGACTTTGTTTCTGTCATTAAAAGACCAATTTTCCAGTAAGACTGACTTTCTTTTTATAATATAAATGCATACATTTACAGTGAATTAAATGCTTTTCTTTAAAGTGATAGTTCACCCAAAAATGAAAACTGAGCCATCATTTACTCACCCGTGGCATTGTGTTGCTCTAATGCCATATGCCTTTCTTTCTTTTTCGGACCACAAAAATATAAAAAATAAATAAAAAATGTCCCAAACGTACTTGTCCATATAATGTCAGTATATGTCTTCTGTAGATTATTCAGAATATAAACTTTTTGTGTTCCTCAGAAGACAGGAGGTCCAAAATGATGACAGAATTTTCAATTTTGGGTGAACTATTTTTGTATTGTCTAGATTTAAACTGACAGTGTGTCTGCCTCCCGAACAGTGCTAGGTAGATTATTCCAGAGTTTGGGAGCTAAATAGGAAAAGGATCTGCTGCCCGCAGTTGATTTTTTTTATATTCTAGGTATTATCAACTCTGGCCATTTGATACATTGAATCTTGTCAGTTTAAATCTAGATTAAAAACCCATCTCTTTTATCTGGTTTACACATAACACACTAACACATTTCTATAATTCAATCCGTTAAAGGATTGTTAGACTGCATTAATTAGGTCAGCCTGAACTGGGAACACTTCCCATAACACACAATGTACTTTTTACATCGTTAGAAGAATGGCATTTATGCTAATATTAGTCTGTTTCTTTCTTATTCCGAGGTCACCATAGCCACCCAGATCCAGTCTGTATCCAGATCAGATAGTGGATCAGCACCTAGAGATGGCCTCTACAGCCCTGAACGTTAGCAGAGCTCAGGACACCTAGATGAGCCCCAGAGACAGATCCCCAGTGAAGACCTCGTCTGACAGACGGCCATTGGGACTAGACCACAGGAACCAGATGAGTCCTTTGTACAATCTGACTTTGAGTGGATATCTTGCTTGGCTTAAAACTGCAGAGAAACGCGTCTCGTCATGCTGAAAACAAAGAATGACTACTCTCTCCAAGGAAGTCCAAACGCCATTAGTTGTTTAAACTGATAAATGTAAGCATTAAAAACCTTATGACATTAAGAGTACCTATGGACCAAATAAGAATATGTATTGTGTGCCTTTGCATTGATTTGCCTTGACATTATGATGTTTTAATTGTTGTAAGAACATGTTTTTACATGTATTGAAAACACTAAATGTAAAGACATTTTGGTGCAGGGAAAAATATTTATAATGTTTCAATTAAAAATAAATAAATGTAAACGTGTATTGTTTTGTGGGTTTATTTTTTAATATTTCATCTGAACACTGGTGCAGTGTTGACCAGTTTGAACACCAACTTTGGTGTTTTCATCATCCATTCTGGTGTTAATATTTTACATTTTAAGAGTTTGTTAGTAACACTGTCAGGATGTTAATAATGTTAACTCTTTTAAAAGTGTTAGTTTAACACTTTGCCAGTGGTATCCATATATACACTGGAAAAGTGTTAATTTTAACTCTGAGGGAGTTAAATTCACTCTTTAAAATTTGCAGTGTGGCTGACAGTTCTATGATTTAGTATTTTTCACCATACTCTGGTAGTTTTCTTATGTACATTCGATAGAACAGAATTGCATTTACATGAAAAGGCAATAAAGTAATCAATGAGCTTGTATCTTCCTTACGGCCTCGATATATCTGCCATCTGAAAGTCTATTGCTGATATTAATCATGCATACCCACTTCAACTGTATCAGCAGGCAATAATGACTGTGCTTTCCATTTTATTTATTACACAGCTAATGTCCATAAGGGGAAATGTATTGACTTAAGGTATGTTTCCAATTTCAAAATCCAAAGAATCACCATACTGTACAAGAAAAGCAGCCGCAGCAGCAGCACCTGGATAAACTAGTTTAAACAAGTGCAATTTTGTGTTTTAACTACACCAGAATCTGTTTTGGTATGCCCCTTTGAGTGTGCCTGTCAAATATGGTCACCAGTGTTGTTGCTGTCAAGTAATTACTGCGGTTAGAGTAAATGTGGCATTTTAGTAAATGGTTTGTGTCCGGCCCGGTGCCCAGTCCGAGTCTACCGAGACGTGCTGAAACAGATTGAGCGGGCCAGGTAGTCCATGACATCCTGTTAAAAATGCTCTGCGTATCCAAACGGCCCCGCGGACATCAAACCTCGCCAAGCTGTTCCCACGGCCCTCTGCTGCCCGCCTGTCAACTCATGCCAGACCAGCGCTGGCCAAGTCCAACACGGCCATGTGGGTGAGTGTGAGTGAGAGAGGCCTATATTAGCTTACCCGCAGCCCGTTGTGTGGGAGCCGTGAGCGGGTGAGGTCAGGCCTCGTGTGAGGCCTGCAGGGAGGGGGAACCGGACCTGGTTTGGCTGGTCTCTAAACAGCCCCAGGCCCAGTGAGAAGAAAATGGCCAGTGAGGTAGGCTGGACTGTGTTTACTCAGGACTTTGTGGGTTTTGGAATGGAGAAAGAGAGATACGGCGAAAGAAAAGAGAGCGACTTGGCCACTGACTGCGTTGGGTAGTTAAACATCCCCAGGCTGGGATTGTGGTGAGGGCAGCTGGACTGCGGCAAGCTGAAGAAGAAGAGAGAGGAGGCCCTGCGCACATGTGGCTTTTACATCAGTCTCTCGTTCTCTCCAACTCCTCCTCTCTTGCCCTATCTCTCCTGAGAGGCCCTTTTCTGTTCTTCTGAACTCCCCTGACCTCGTGGTTTGCATCCCTTGCCACCCACACTGGCATGCTGCTCGACTTTGATATGATTCCAGGCCCAGGGGTAAAACAGAATGGCTGGAACTGACTCACCGCTGTCCGTTGCTCGCTGGTGCCCGTGTACATCACTCAGGTGTGCGGAACATACCTGCCCATCTCGGAAAATGGATTTATCCTGCTCTCCATGGGCTTCCCTCAGTTTTCAGTACCTACATAACACAAAAAAAACGAGAGGTAATAACCGCCAACCAAATGAAAGAACAACCCGGCTATGTATATTAAGGCAATCCGGAGCGCTCGGCTAACAAAATACTGTATGCTAAACTCAAGCAAGATGAAGCAGCTCATAGAAGTAACTTATTAAATAACAGCCAGCTAATTACTTTGTCTTCCCATTGTCCTGCTGCTATACGTGTTATTGAGTGTTTTATGTATCTTAGACTAATGAGGAAGACAAGCCTGGCACCTGCACTGTGTAATTAAACATATAAATTCTCCCCTCGCAGAATTATTTGTGGTCATGGGCTGATTTATATGGCTCGGTAAATTGCAACGTTGAGCTTATTTTCTTTCCCTGAAAGGGCTTAAAAAAGGAACCCCATCCATCAGCCACCTTTGCCAGAATAAGCTTTGCTAAAAGTTGACTATATATAAGAAATACATGGTATTTTTCCCCCCTTTTTTTGTTCTTGCCCTACTCCAAGCTATGTTCAATCTACCAGGCATTTTTCCTTTGGGGAACGCAGGTAAATATGTATTTCTGGAGCACAAATTAGATTTATGTTCAGATAATCGGATTGATGGCGCTATCATTTCTGCACTAATTATTTGCATAACTTTGGAGGTCATATGTTTGTGTAGATGACTATCGTTCTAAGAGAGAAATGTATATATATATAGTTTTATATATAAAAGTTTTGAAAAGCAGTCGGACACAATATTGGCCACGCAATATCCTGTTTAGAAATGGAGCACGGAAGAACATGTGACCGTTTCTGTCTTTATCACTGTTGGGTCGCCTTTTTTTCTTTTTTTTTCTTTTTTGTCAGTTCAAACTTTTAGCAGTGACTTATGTATCTTGCAGCTGTTCACCTGGGAGGGACTGTGTGCCTTTTGAAGATTACTTACTCCACAGTTTATTATTTATTCTTTCAGGCAGATTATAAATTGATAAAATCTTAATGATATGGAGAGGCTCTGGGGTGTGGAGAGTGTACTACTAAGGGACCTTAACTCACACTTGCGTTAATATGTGTGTCAGCCCCTGTAGTCCACATAGCATTTCTGATAAGCAGCAACAAACACTCTCTTTGTTGTTACATATTTTCTGTTCGTCTGATGTTTCCCTCGTCGCTGCAGTCTCTCAATAACTACCTTCATGTTTAGTCTTCATTTCATTTTTTTTGTTCCTCTGTGAAATGAGAGCTTTATTCAGAGTTCTTCCAACAATTTTAGCTCCGGCAGCTTTGTAAATATTTGGTTCTCGAGGTTTAATAAGAAGTAAATGATGAAAATCACATTTAGAGACGGTAATCTCCAGTAACTGAAGGGGGAGGTAATGCAGAGATGATGATTTTCTATTTTGTCTCTGAATATTTTTAGAGTTATTATTGTGCCAATGCGACTGCGAGGGAGTGTTGGTATAAAAAAAATAAATAAATAAAAAAATAAAAAAATCTCAACTGCCACGAGCTCCCCACCAAGAGACAAACCATCTCACACGCGCAAGTAACTGTCACCACCACCAATATGATGTCCTGTTTCTTCTCATAGAGCATATGTGTGTATGTGATTTCATGTTTTTTTGCACATGTGTTTGCATGTGTGTCACTGTGAGTGAGAATGAAAACTATGGCAGATCAGGATGTTGAGTGCTTAAGGGGGTCTGAATACTTTCCGTACCCACTGTATATATATATGTCTGTGTGTGTGTGTGTAAAATATTTTAAATTAAACCGAAAAACAATTATTAATAATACTATCAATATTAGTAATATTGCAATTTAATTTAATTTTTTTTTTAATATTTAATTGTATATCGTCATTTCCCGTTTTTACATTTAGATAACATTTGGCATTATCTAATGCTTGTTGCTTGTTTTTTTTTTTTTGTTTTTTTTTTTTTGTTTTTTTTTTTTTTTTTCTAATAATTGAATAGCACTGTTAAATGAAATCTTTAGGAAATCTTAAAATGAATATGCATTTTTTATGCTGGCTGCATATTATAATGTTATGATGTCTAAATTCGCGTATAGCATTCAAAATGATTGACTTTCATTTTTAGTGTTTGTTTAATTTATTTAGAGAAAATAGTTGAATTATAATCAGCCATAACAAGTAGTTAAGCAGCTAAGTGTTGTTGTACTAAATATAAGCACTCTTGAAATGCTGCATTGTCCAATCAGATTAGAGGACTGGACCCAATTGTTGTGTAATTCCATGCAAATGAGATATGTGATTATTCTTTACTCGATGCATTAATTGCAGTATTTAAATTCTATGATGTTTCTGATGGAATCAAGATCTTACTGACTTGAGGCTACAAAATATTGACTAAATGTAATATCTTTTTCTCTCTCTCTCCTGATTTACTCCTTTCCTCTTCGTTTTAGATTATTTATTTTATTCAGTTTAATTTTTTCTATTTTTTTTATTTTGGCATTTTGTGGGGTCCTGCTGCTTTTATTACATTCCTGACACTTTTGTTAATAAATCATTGCAAAGTTAATGAAAATTGCATTCAGGCATATCCAAAATGATTGTGTCCTTTGTCATGCTAATAAATTGAAAGATGTTGGTCCAATGGGTGAATGCCTGCCCATTACTGAGAAGTTTTTGATGGGTGCCTGTTGAACCTCTCATTTTCTCCTCTTTCTCTCCCTTCCAGTCGTTGTTCTTCAGTCGGAGGATTTTTTTTCACATTTATCTTTAGGTTTTATCAATGTGAAACTAATAGGTTTCAGGTGCAGTCATTTTCCCTTGCATTCGTTTGCATGGTGCAACATAAGGAGCAAACACGTACGGTCTTAAAGCAACCTGTCAGAACAAAATACATAAATGAATAAGTAAACATGGTAATAATACACATTTTCTTTCATGCATGTCACTTGCACATCCTTCTTTTGGTTATTTTACAGGCTGACCTTTACCTTGTTACCTCGTCTTGAATTTAAAGCATTTGATATTCTAAAGCATTAAAGAAATCTCTGTCGTGGTGAGTTATACATTTCCAGCATTTCATTTTTGATAAGCATTTTCCTATATCTTGCTTTTTCTTTCCCTCTAAGCTCTGTTGGTTGTGGACCGTCTTATCGTCCTCCACACTCGGCAGATACTGTGTCAGTGAATGAGGTGTGGACTATGTGGACGTTTTACAAATCTAAATGCAAAAAGAAATGGAATATTTGATAGCCTTCCATAATGGCCCTGAAATCTGTGTCATTATCTACTATCAGATGTGGCTTTTAAAAGCATCGGGAGTTCCTGGCGTTTTACATGAATTTCAGCTGAGAGCAGTTATTGAGAGCAGAATACATTTAGCGGGTCAGTTTGCTGGGCCTTCCATTGCTTGTCTTCCCCTCCGCTTCAGTGGCACATACTGTAAGAGAAAGCAGTAACAACAGGTAACACGGGAAGCACCGTATATTCAAGTGATATACGTAAATTTGAAACTAGCCTCGGGATTGAAATTAAATTCAGTACAAGATGTCCCTCTCTTAGACTTTTTTTGTGAAACATGAAAAAGTAATTGCCTAAATCTAAAAACTGGTTGTGCCACCCTTTGTAGCAACAACTGCAATCAAGCGTTTGCGATAACTGGCAATGAGTCTTTCACATTGCTGTGGATGAATTTTGGCCCACTCTTCTTTGCAGAATTGTTTTAATACAGCCACATTGGAGGGTTTTCGAGCACGAATGGACTGTTTAAGGTCATGCCACAGCATCTCAATTGGATTTAAGCCCGGACTTTGACTTGGCCACTCCAAAACCTTAATTTTGTTTTTCTTGAGCCATTCAGAGGTGGACTTGCTGGTGTGTTTGGGATCATTGTCCTGCTGCATAACTCAAGTGCGCTTGAGCTTGAGGTCACAAACAGACATCCGGACATTCTCCTTCAGGATTTTCTGATAGAGTGCAGAATTCATGGTTCCATCAATTATGGCAAGTCATCCAGGTCCTGAAGCTGCAAAGCAGCCCCAGACCATCACACTACCACCACCATGTTTGACTGTTGGTATGATGTTCTTTTTATGAAATGTTGTGTCGATTTTACATCAGATGTAACGGGACACACACCTTCCAAAAAGTTCAGCTTTTGTCTCATCAGTCACAGAATATTTGCCCAAAATTCATGGGGATAATCAAGATATATTTTGGCAAACGTGAGACGAGCCTTTGTGTTCTTTTTGGTCAGCAGTGGCTTTTGCCTTGGAACTCTCCCATGGATGCCGTTTTTGCCCAGTCTCTTTCTTATTGTTGAATCATGAACACTGACCTTAATTGAGGCAAGTGAGGCCTGCAGTTCTTTAGATGTTGTTCTGGGTTCTTTTATGACCTCCTGGATGAGTCGTCATTGCGGTCTTGGAGTAATTTGGTAGGCCGGCCACTCCTGGGAAGGTTCACCACTGTTCCAAGTTTTCTCCATTTGTGGATAATGGCTCTGACTATAGTTCGCTGGAGTCCCAAAGCCTTAGAAATGGCTTTATAGCCCTTTCCAGACTGATACATGTCAACTATTTTGTTTCTCATCTGTTCTTGAATTTCTTTAGATCGCAGCATGATGTGTTGCTCTTTAAGCATGCTTCACTTTGCCTCTTTGTTTGATTTCTTGATTCATCAGGTCTGGCAGTAATCAGGCCTGGGTGTGGCTAGTGAAATTTAACTCAGCTTTCTAAAATAATGTGATTAATCACAGTTCTTTCAGGATTTAACAGGAGGGGGCAATTAATTTTTCACGTTGGGCCAGGTAGGTTTGGACAGCTTTTTTCTCTTAATAAATGAAATCATCATTTAAAAACTGCATTTTGTATTTACTTGCATTATCTTTGTATAATATTAAAATTTGTTTGATGATCTGAATCTTTTAAGTGTGACAAATATGCAAAAAATAAAAAATAAAAAAACAGGAAGGGGGCAAAAACCTTTTCAGGGCACTTTAGAAGAAAAAATGTATTTAATTTGCTGGTGTAAATTTAATAATAATGTGTGTTGTTGCGTTTTTTTTTAATTTTTTTTTTTTTATACAAACATACATGTAATCATTTCACTTATTCTCTGTTGGTAGAAACAGCATAAATACTGTATTTAAGGTGAACAGGTATTACCGAATTGTTGTTACAGTATATGAGAGAGCCTGATGCATGTATGTTTGTGTCAGTTTGTGTCATATTGTAGGAATATTGATTTTTTTTTTCTTCAGCCGACCCTGATAATTTTAAAAAACCAATCTTGAGTGCTTCATTGGAATTTGTGTTTACCTTGACCTTAGCATTGCTGCAGAATGACAATTGTTATGACAATTGGTACATGCTTTTTTGTTATATAACATATGTCAGTTAGTGCACTACAAACATGAAAAATAGCATAACAATTGAGAGAGACTTTCAGTGAGCTGGCAGTCAGGAAAAAGTTCTGCAGAAGTCACTTAGTATGTCTCTTTCCATAAAAAAGCAATACGATTAGTTATTGTTATTATGAAAAACACAATGTTGTAACATGCTACTTTTAGGGTGTTTTCACACTTGAGTCCTCTTTAAAAGAACCGAACCCTGACCCCTTTAAGGGGACCAAGAGGTGGACCAAGTTAAAAAGAACCCAGTTTTCTTTGTGTTCACACTATCACAGTTCCTGAAAGAGGACTCAGATCCTTTTTTGGTCCACTTAAGCAGTAATGGTATCTCAGACCTCTTTGTGTTCAGACTGTTGCTTTTTGGATCTAGTCCAGTTCACTGTTTGATGGCTGACATTATGGCCTCCAAAACTATATGAACTATAATATTTTTATCTTTTGCACAGAAATATAAGGTCCGTACACCTTTGGAATATTTATTTTGAATTGTTTTCCTTGTTTATGTAATCGTGTTTATTTTATAGCACACAGGGTTTCTGCAGGATTATTAAGCTCAAATTTAAGACTTTTTAAGACTGTTTTTAAGACCTGCCATTTGAGTGGGGTGGGGCAATGTCTATGGTAACATTAAACTGTAAAATGACTGTAAAAAGCATTATTTACAGTTCAGATACAGGTTTTCACAAAAAATAAATAAATATATAAAATAAAATGAAATAAAATTTCAAATTTCAGCTTTTCAAATTTTAAACCATTTTTAAGAAAAGAGTCAAAAATCAAATGCATCAGTTGTTATATTAATGGTTTAATGGCTGGTTTAATATTAAATTAATATTTTAAACCAGCAGAAGGGCTGTTAAAAATGTTAAAAAACAATTAAATTTAAGACTTTTTAAGGACCAGCGGAAAAGGCATGCTGACATTGAGATAGGAAATAAATAAATAAATAAATTGGACAAATAAACTAAAAGAAAATATAATAAGCTGCTTTACAAATCAAGTGAGCCCAGGCCGATTTGTGTTCACAATGCACGTTTTTAGCGAACCGTACCTTCAGCCGAAAGCGAACCGTACTCAGACCACCTCCCAAGATGGTCTCGGCTCGGTTTGCTTCTGAAGGGTCTGAGATCGTTTGGAGTGTTCACATATGGGCCAAAAATCATGCGAACTGCGTTCAGACCCCTGAAAAGGACCAAGTGTGAAAACACCCTTAAAAATACCGTTCCCAGCACTGGGTGTATTTGAGCTTCAGAGCGCATTTGTGTAGTGAATGATAGTGAGAAAGCCCATTAAAAGGTCCACTGAGGAGAGCCAGATGGTTTATATTTAGTGACTGAAGGCGCTAATCTCCACTCATATCTGAAATTCAACATGTTTGTTGATTCTTGCCTTTAACTCGTCTGCTGATTGATGTGCGGACAACCAGGGAAGGTCTATGTGTGTCTTTTCTCTGTTGATGGCCATGTGCGTTGAGAGGGCTGTGCTGGATTCAACTGCACCAGATTCGATTAGCAAGCTAATGTTTTATTAGAGAGGAGTGCGAGAGGGGGAATAATTAAAGAGCCCTTGTGAGGGAGGGACAGGCAGTCCTGTCTGCCTGGGCTGATGGGACATCTGTTTGCCTGGGGGTCAGGCACTGAAGCGGTGGGGTGCTCGGGATGGAAGGGGGAGTTTGAGGGGCGACTGGGTAGAGGCATGCTGGAGCCGGAATGGTGGCCGCACTGGAGTTTGTTTCCTCCCCACTCCTTGCTGGAGCAACAAACAGCAGGCCTGCTAACACACAGACACCAAATTAAACAACTAACCCAACTTCATTAACAGAATAATGATGGGCTCAGCCTGAGCACTGCTTTATTACCCATGCAAAAACACATTCGCATCAAACCGCGATAGGCCGGCACGCAACCGGAGCGCGCCAGGATTTCGAAAACGTTTAAGTCGATAGACGCAGACTTCAAGTGAATGGAGAACAAAGAAAGACAGAAAAAATGGCAAAAAGTGAATCATCTCCCTGGGTATGTTTCCTGTGTGCACACGGATTGCACACGGAAAACCGATGCCAAGTTTTCTCCGTGTTCAAGTGCCACGGTGTGACCCGGAGGGCGTGCGGCGGAGCCGGGTCGAGCCGTGCTTTGGTCTGTGGGGTGGCCCCTCCCACAATTCTCACCTCCATACTGCAACCTTTCAGTCTAAAATAACTTAAAAGCACTGCGCCTGATGGGAAAACGGCTCCAAACTAAAGGCTAGTCCTATTAAAACCACCATAATACTAAGGAGGGGGATGAAACGGAGTGAACTGTGGGGCTGTATTGATGTGGAGAAAATGAGCAGCTCTTGCTGTGGAAGAGGCCTGACTCCCTATCGATTTAAAAAGGGAAAATGTAGAAATAGACTCTGTAAATCTGGCACTGCCTAACAGGTTAACAGCGACCATCTTTTCATGTAAACTCATTCAGTATTCCTGCATTGATGTCGGAAGATGAGCAGTAAATCAGAGCTCCTGCACCTTTCCTGCTTTGTGAATTATAGTGTATTTATAGATCAATACACAAATGCAATTATCTGTGTTATTAAATTGTGATAAATGGTAATTGTTGTCACACTAGTGTTTGTGCTCAGAGACGAAGTGTTTCATGGTTTTGCTACATCTAAGTATTGATAATTCACAGACTGGAGTGTTACTACTGGAAGCGATTATCAGAACACATATTAGTTGCAGTCATACTGGAAGTGTTTGACAACTCTATTTATTAACCGGTGTGACTCTTGAATTGTTTCATTCATACAGCAGCTTACAGGTGCGGATCAAAAACTTGCTTGTATCAACAAGTAATCGAAGTCAAACAAATTTTCTATTGTGAGCTGTGAAGTACATTTCAAAGATGGCAACTTCCATAACACCAGAAAGTCAATACACTTTATTTAATAAACAAAATCAACGAAGACACAAGTTCATCCATCAAATTAATTTAATTTAGCTGTTTGGAGTATTATTATTATTTTTTTAATATATAAACACTGCTGTTCAAAAGTTTTTTTTTTGTTTTTTTTTTAAAGACATTTCTTATGCACATCAAGGCTGCATTTATTTGATCAAAAATACAGAAAAAGCTGTAATTTTGTGAAATATTATTGCAATTTAAACAACAGTTTTCTATTTTAATATACTTTAAAATATAATTAATTCCTGTGAAGCAAAGCTGAATTTTCAGCATCATTACTCCAGTCAGTGTCACATAATCCTTCAGAAATATTCTAATATGCAGATATTTTAATCATTCTAATAATCTGATATTTTCATTTAAATGTTGGAAACAGTTGTGCTGCTTAATATTTTTTGGGACCTGTGTTAAATGGATAAAAAGTGATAGTAAAGATTTCTATTTTGAATAAATGCTGTTATTTTTAACTTTTTATTCATCAAAGAAAAAGTATCACAGGTTCCAAAAAAAATATTAAGCAGCACAACAGTTTCAATACTGATAATAAATCAGCATATTGGAATGATTTCTGAAGGATCACGTGACACTGAAGACTGGAGTAATGGCTGAAAATTCAGCGCTGCGTCACAGAAATAAATTATATTTTAAAGTATATTAAAACAAACAAAATATTAGAAATTGCAATAATGTTTCATAATATTACTGTTTTTTTTGTATTTTTGATCAAATAAATACAGCCTTGATGAGCATAAAGCCGGGCTCTCACTGCAGGAGTTTTAGTCAGATTTATCCCTGCACAGATTATCTGGTAAATTGAGCCATTCACAGATCGAATCTTGCACCTCCTGATCTGCTTACACACAAATTGGGGCCACCCCGATCATATCAAACATGTTTAATATTTAGGATTTTAAATCGGGATGATGATGGCTATGATTACGTCAGTACATTCACAATAGCAAATACAGGACCTCAAAACAAGCTGCTGTTGGAGAGTGGAGATGAAGGAAACTGCTTATGGAAGTTTTACAATAACTCGACTCTGTATAATGTGTCGAAAACTTACCACAGCCGTATGGACAAAGAGAAGCGCTGGGGTGAATTATTTATATATATATATATATATATATATATATATATATATATATATATAATATACAGGTGCATCTCAATAAATTAGAATGTCGTGGAAAAGTTAATTTATTTCAGTAATTCAACTGAAATTGTGAAACTCGTGTATTAAATAAATTCAATGAACACAGACTGAAGTAGTTTAAGTCTTTGGTTCTTTTAATTGTGATGATTTTGGCTAACATTTAACAAAAACCCACCAATCTCAACAAATTAGAATACTTCATAAGACCAATAAAAAAAATTTAAAAAAAATATTTTTAGTGAATTGTTGGCCTTCTGGAAAGTATGTTCATTTACTGTATATGTACTCAATACTTGGTAGGGGCTCCTTTTGCTTTAAATACTGCCTCAATTCGACGTAGCATGGAGGTGATCAGTTTGTGGCACTGCTGAGGTGGTATGGAAGCCCAGGTTTCTTTGACAGCGGCCTTCAGCTCATCTGCATTTTTTGGTCTCTTGTTTCTCATTTTCCTCTTGACAATACCCCATAGATTCTCTATGGGGTTCAGGTCTGGTGAGTTTGCTGGCCAGTCAAGCACACCAACACTATGGTCATTTAACCAACTTTTGGTGCTTTTGGCATTGTGGGCAGGTGCCAAATCCTGCTGGAAAATGAAATCAGCAGCTTTAAAAAGCTGGTCAGCAGAAGAAAGCATGAAGTGCTCCAAAATTTCTTGGTAAACGGGTGCAGTGACTTTGGTTTTCAAAAAACACAATGGACCAACACCAGCAGATGACATTGCACCCCAAATCATCACAGACTGTGGAAACTTAACACTGGACTTCAAGCAACTTGGGCTATGAGCTTCTCCACCCTTCCTCCAGACTCTAGGACCTTGGTTTCCAAATGAAATACAAAACTTGCTCTCATCTGAAAAGAGGACTTTGGACCACTGGGCAACAGTCCAGTTCTTCTTCTCCTTAGCCCAGGTAAGACGCCTCTGACGTTATCTGTGGTTCAGGAGTGGCTTAACAAGAGGAATACGACAACTGTAGCCAAATTCCTTGACACGTCTGTGTGTGGTGGCTCTTGATGCCTTGACCCCAGCCTCAGTCCATTCCTTGAGAAGTTCACCCAAATTCTTGAATCGATTTTGCTTGACAATCCTCATAAGGCTGCGTTTCTCTCGGTTGGTTGTGCATCTTTTTCTTCCACACTTTTCCCTTCCACTCAACTTTCTGTTAACATGCTTGGATACAGCACTCTGTGAACAGGCAGCTTTTTTGGCAATGAATGTTTGTGGCTTACCCTCCTTGTGAAGAGTGTCAATGATTATATATATATATATATATATATATATATATATATATATATATATATGTGTGTGTATATATATATATGTATATATATATATATATATATATATATATATATATATATATATATATATATATGTATATGTGTGTGTATGTATATATATACAGTGGGTATTCAGACCCCCTTCACTTTTTTCAATTTTGTTATGTTGCAGTCTGATACTACAATTGTTTAAATTCTTTTTTTTTCTCATTACTCTACACTCTGTCCTTTATAATGACAAAGTGAAAACAGAATTTTAGAAATGTTTGTAAATTTATTAAAAAGAAAAAACTGAAATATCACATTTACATAAGTATTCAGACCCTTTACTCAGAACTTAGTTCAAGCACCTTTGGCAGCAATTACAGCCTCGAGTCTTTTTGGGTATGATGCAACAAGCTTTGCACAACTGGATTGGGGGAATTTCTGCCATTCTTCTTTGCAAATCCTCTCAAGCTCGGTCAGGTTGGATGGGAACCGTCTGTTGACAGCCTTTTTCAGGTCTCTCCAGAGATGTTCGATAGGGTTCAAGTCAGGGCTCTGGCTGGGTCACTCTAGGACATTCACAGAGTTGTCCCTAAGCCACTCCTGTGTTGCCTTGGCTGTGTGCTTAGGGTCATTGTCATGTTAGAAGGTGAACCTTCGGCCCAGTCTGAGGTTTTGAATGCCCTGGACTGGGTTTTCATTAAGGCTATCTCAATATTTTGGTGCATTGAGCTTTTCTTCTACTCTGATGAGTTCCTCAGTCCCTGCCGCTGAAAAACAGCCCCACAGCATGAGGCTGCTACCACCACACTTTACTTTTGGGATGGTACTCTGCAGGTGATGAGAAGAGCCGGTTTCCTTCAAACATGATGCTTAGAATTGAGGTTCATCAGACCAGGTAATCTTGTTTCTCAGAGTCTGAGGGTCCTTTAGGTGCTTTATTGCAAATTCCAAGTGTGTTTTCATGTGTCTTCACTGAGGAGAGGATTGAGTTTGGCCACACTGCCATAAAGCCCATATCGGTGGAGTGTTGCAGTGATGTTTGTCCTTCTGTAGGTTTCTCCCATCTGCATATATGATCATGGAGCTCAACTAGAGTGACCACCAGGTTCTTGGTCACCAGTCTAGACAAGCCCCTTCTCCATCAATTGCTCAGTTTGGCTGGGGACCAGCTCTTGGAAGAGTCCTGGTTGTGCCAATCTTCTTCCATTTGAGAATTATGGAAGCCGCTGTGCTCTTGGGAACCTTCAGTGCAGCAGAATTTTTTTGTAGCCTTCCTCAGATCTGTGCCTCAATACAATCCTGTGTCTGAACTCTGCAGGCAGTTCCTTTGACCTCGTGGCTTGGTTTTCGCTCTGATATGCATTATCAGCTGTGAGGCCTTTTACAGAGAGGCGTGTGCCTTTCCAAATCATGTCCAATCAATTTAATTTACCACAGGCGGACTCCAATCAAGGTGTAGAAACATCTCTGCAATGATCAAGAGACATGGGAGGCACCTGAGTGAAATTTCAAGTGTTGTTGCAAAGGGTCTGAATACTTATGTAAATGTGATATTTTAGTTTTTTCTTTTTAATAAATTTACAGACATTTCTAAAATTCTGTTTTCACTTCATCATTATGAGGTACAGAGTGTAGATTAATGAGAAAAAAAAATTAATTTAAACAATTGTAGTATCAGGCTGCAACATAACAAAATTGAAAAAAGTGAAGGGGGTCTGAATACTTTCCGTACCCACTGTATATATATATATATATATATATATATATATATATATATATATATATATATATATATATATATATATATATATATATAGAAACAGGTGCATCTCAATAAATTAGAA
The DNA here is from genome assembly GCA_039654775.1 of Spinibarbus caldwelli. Classification (NCBI taxonomy): domain Eukaryota; kingdom Metazoa; phylum Chordata; class Actinopteri; order Cypriniformes; family Cyprinidae; genus Spinibarbus; species Spinibarbus caldwelli. The sequence goes on from CM077242.1 coordinate 15,436,160, forward strand.
TGTCGTGGAAGTTTGTACAGTATATATACTGTAATATGTGTTTCATTTATTTCAGAGAATTTTGTAAAGTCTGGCACTTTTGATTATTTTGTGTGTCCTTGCTAAATAAATGTATTAATTTCTTACAAAAATTAATCCAGGATCGCAAATTGTGCTTCATGTCAAAACAGCTCTATCACAGATCAATTGACTAACAAATCATGACTACTTTTGACTATTTAATGTTGTCAGTTCAGTTGTCACTCTTGTTTATAAACAAACTCAGTGTGAACTTAACTGTAGTGCTCTAAAACAGGACTGACATCTGTTGCTAAAGCTAGCAGTACTACACAAGCATGATATGTGGGTTAGGGAGTGTAGTGTCTGTGGTGGTGTGCTAAATGGCTCATTTCCTTTTCTCCTCTCCAGAGTGCATGTTTGGGTGCAGTGGCCACGTTATCATTACAAAAAGAATGAATGGGATTTGTCATCGCACACACTTCTCAAAAGCTTGATAGAAAGTGTGCATAGCTGCCTATTTTGTGGAATTAACAAAGTATATACACACCTTCCTCTCACTGATATTAATGTCCATCATTCTTCTGAGCTTTGGTGTAGTGGTTAGTGCATGTACTGTAGGCACTGTGAGCCGCTATGCATATGCATATATTGAAATAAGTATACAAATTAATGTTATATTTTAATCTTTTTGAGAAAAAAAAAAAAAAAAAAGTATTTTTTTGTAATTTCTGACCAAGACTACAGTAATTTGATTAAAAATGCAGTGAAAAAAAAAAAAAAAAAAAAAAATTAAAAAAAAAATTAAAAATAACTGTCATTATATATTAAAATGTAATTTATCTCTGTGATTGCAAAGCTACATTTTGCAACAGCCATTTCTTCAGTCCTCAGTGTCACATGATTATTTTATTTTATTTTATTTTATTTTATTTTATTTTATTTTATTTTATTTTATTTTCAAATGTTGAAAACAGTTGAGATGCTTAAAATTTTTGTGGAAACCGTGATGCAATTTAAGGATTTTCAGGATTCTTTAATGGCGAGAAAGTTAATAAGAACAGCATTTATTGGAAAAAGAAATCTATTGGAACATTATAAATGTCTTTACTGTCACTATTGATCAATTTAATGTATTTGATCAAAATCTTACTGACCCCAAACTTTTGAACATTTGAATGTATTATAATGTGTATATATATTGTAATATAGATTTTAATAATGATATATACAAATATTTTATACAGAGTGTATGGTAAATTTACATATATTATTGTATAGTACTATTTAAAAATCAAATCATGACCAGTTTCCTCCACAATATCTGTCTTATAAAGAGACAGATACAAAAAAGGATAATGCCAATGAATCAGCTGTTTGATGGACATGCATTATTTGTCAGAGATTTGTTGATTGTGTTTTGGCGAGAGGGTTATGGAGCAGGTTTCTATGCCAGTGAGCCCCATCCTCATGGTCTGTGAGCTACAATGAGAGTATGTGAAGCACAGATGGAGGGGTGGAGGAGCTGGAGAGCGTGGAAGGGAAGAGTGGTGTGGTAGGGGTTGGACGAATGGACCTTCAGTCTGTTCCGAGAGACTGAGTGGGTGGACGAGAAACCTGCCAGGTACGCGTTGATTGACAGGCCGTCGTGACACGCCACAGCGGCGGAGGTGAAGATCGGCTCCTTCGCCACAGACGAAACCAGGGAGAGTTGGGGGTGAGCGGCCAACAGTCAACCGCCGATGTCCAAAATGGAAGCTCCGAAACAATTGCTCTCGCAGCAGAGTTTGGGGACGAAAACAGATCTCTCATATTGAGAAGAGAAGGGAGGATGGGGTGAGAAATGTGGCTGTAATTAATGAGTAGCTGGAATGAGGGAGTCCCAGATGGAAAGGCAGAGTCGCCTGGCATGATTGTGCATCCGTGGCTGAGCTGTAAGATATACCTGGCCGCACGCTCGGCTCTCTGAAGTGGCTAGTTAGCATACGCCGCTCTTGTTATTTGTGTACTCAGTGTGAGAGCGGGCCTCCTCAGCTGCCGCTCACCAGAGACTTGTTTTGTAAGATTAATGAAGGTCACCGATATTCTCAGAAGTATTCTGATAATTAAGGCTTTGTTTATCAAAAACAAGTTATATTAAGAGCAAAAAAGATTCATGGTAATTATTCATAATCTTAACAATTCAAGTGTAGCCACCTCATTTGTGCTTTTAATTCTTCTTGTTAATGTTTTGCATAAATCTGCATAATTACTTGAGATGCCTGTTGTAATTTTGACAGCTACTCAGCTCATGTGCACTAAAGTATGGCGAACGTTCCGCGCGCTGCATACTTATAAACGGACGTATGGCGCCGGCGGAATGCTAGTCGGAGGAGTTTTGTTCTCCTTGTCGTGGCTCCAGGAAAGAATAGGTGTTTATATCAAATATGCTAAATGAACGGTTTGGCCCGCAGTGGGGAAACGCGAGCAGAATGACTGGTTTTATGACCGAGGCACTGCTGCGATCACGCTGACAAAACAAATGCCGACATGCTTCTATAAATCCTTGGCACAAATGGTCAGTCCCCCTCTGCTGTGTGCCCAGATGTGTCTGCGGAGAGCAAAGGCTACTGGGCCCTCTAATCACACTCTAATTTCTGCTGTAATAATCATCATGTAAATGGATGTGGAATGGTAATGCAAGTCTGGAGTTTACGTAATCTTGTAATGACCTCTTGTATTACACTGTCTGTGATGTTGCCTGTAATAGATTGTTAGTCATTAATCTGAAAAGGGGGGAAAAATCAAGAACAGTGGCTTATGAAATTAAATTTGGAGTTTAGCTGGGCCTATTAGCACTCTGACATAAGTGATATAATTTCTTTCACTCCTCTGCGCGCACACACAGACACGTTCGCTTGCACTTTAGGACGGCTGATTAGTATTCACTAAACAGGAGAAATAATGTTCTCATCACCGGCTTAGACCTCAATGATACTTTTAAACTAATGCACGGCGAGGGTTCACAAGTCATTGAAATTAGAATGCCGGAGCTGCTTCAGCAGCAGAATGCTCAACACCATCTAGACATTATGCGTGTATACGAGCGATGAGATATGCTGGCTTTTATATGAATTATCAAAGCAGGGTTTATATGCTGTATCTGCCCAGCTATGATGCTTATGTAATGCTTTTTGTCCCTAGTTCCTGTCATCTCTATACGGAACAGTTCACCCATATAGGGAAATTATCTCACACTCTCTTTTTTTTTTTTTTTTTTTTGTTAATTTAATTATTATGTATACTCAACCCAGGCCATACTAAATACATACATGCATATATGCATACATACATACAATTCATTCATTCATTCATTCATTCATTCATTCATTAAAACTGTTGTGTGAAGCCACACAAAACAGATCATGTTTCATTATGTGATTTTTATATTTGTCATATTTGAACAATTTTGACATGTATGCTGGTTTGTCCTGTTATTTTGAAGCTTTATTGGCAGCCTCATCAATGGGTGTGTGTGTGTTTATGTATTTATTATAATTTTTAAATATTTTTTACTTTGCAAACCAGTGTTATTTTTGTATCAATGACATATTATAGTTTGAATAATATTTAGAATTACTTTTTTTTAGTTTCCATTTTTATTTTTATTTAAATATTTTTTGTAATTTTTTTTCTTTTTTTTGTGCCTATACAGTTTTATGCCTATATAGTTTTAATGCCTATATAGGTTTTATTACTTTTATTTCAGTTTTAGATTTATTTATTTTAGTACATCAAGTAAATTAAATCGACTAAATGAAAATGAGAAATGTGAGAAATGTTGCTTTACAACATTACAAGTTTATATATATATATATATATATATATATATATATATATATTATTTCAGTTAATGATTATTTTATTTCAAGTAACACGCAAATGGTGTTTGTGTGTATTGTGTATATTATGACAAACAAACAAACAAACAAACAAACGAACAAACAAAAACACATTCAAGGTAATTAATCAAGCTTAAATGTGGAAGCTGCTTTAGATAAAGGTATTTCCTGTAAGCTTCAGCCACTGAAAAAACCCAAATCACTCAAATTGCTGTATTTTCAGCTATATCTGTTTAGATATAGTGTTACTGTTACTGTTAGGTTATGTCAGTATTTTGCATGGTTTGTTTTAATAGCAGAACAGCAAACATGTAAACACTAGCACCTAATGTTCCTCCCTCTGTGGACCCAGAGACCTTGACCCCTCTCGCCAGCCTGCTGTCGTGCCTGCCTTACGGGTGCGCTGATGTGCGTAAGGCTCCTTCACGGCGCCGTGAGCCGTTCACAGATCTGTGGAGGGCTGTGCTTTATGGGAGGGCCATGTGGCATCAGGAGTTAAATGAAAGTTGCCTAATGAAGTAAACTTACGAAGACGGAGAGAGGGGAGGCGAAGAGACAAAGAGAGGGCAAGAGAAAAAAACTCAACTTTCTTTAATTATGTTTACCCAACAGGCCTTGCCTCCTAATTTAAATAGCATAAACATCTGGACTGCACCGGCATTAAAATCATGGCAGTAGTCAAGCAAATCTTGTGGAAAATAATGAAATTAGATCCCTGGTGTTGTGACAGAGGAAGGGCAGGATACATCAGCTCCATGTTAATAAAATTTCCATGAATGACTGAATACAATTAAGAAATTGTCAGTTGTGGCTGTGAACTTTTGTAACTCATAGATGTTTGCATCATTTGATTATGGTGGCAATTTGGAATTGTTTATCAGTGTCTGTGTTGGGGTATTAATTATGACCTTTTTTATTGGTCACAATTAAAACAAACAAAGGGTTATGGGGAAGGACAGAAGCCGAGGTCTATGCTGAGCACTGGAAATCATCTCTCTATAGACTCTGTATTATCATCATAATTTTGTTATGGCCATTATTATTATTGTTATTATAAAAATAAATAAATAAGTAATTTTATGAGGTAAAATTAGCCCACTTTTTTGTCATCAGGAGTTAGATAAGACTTTTGTCTCTCACAGGGACCTTAATCCTCAGGTTTTTTTTGTTTTTTTTTTATCATGTTGTTTGTCTTATTGCTTCTAAATTAAGATTCAGAGCGAGGTGCTTTGCAAATTGAAATATGAACCTCTACCTCTGTTTCAGTCCTCTCTCGACTTCAGCATTTATCTTATCAGCCGGCGCAAGGAGAGGGAGATTGTATTTGTTGAAATGATTTGTCAGTTTAGGAAGTAATAATGGATTTGGGCTGAGAGCTGTACAAACAAGGCCTTCAGCATGGAGAGAGATTGAGGAGAGGAGAGGATGTGATGACTGCTCTCAGTGCATTCTAATGCACTCTGAGAGAGAGAAAGGGATAATCACACATCTCTAAATAAAGATTTGTGAGCTTCCTTCCTCAAACACATGGATGCAGAAAGGCAGGGCTGCTGTTTGAAGGGAGGTGTTGAAATTCCCTTTTATGATTTTAAACTTAATTCAGACACATTTTCATTTAAAGTGAATTTTAAAAATGAAAAATTCCAAGAATTGGGCAGTGTTTTTCAGATGTCTGAGAATGCGACCTTTTTGAAAATATACTGTAGGATTAAAATATGTTCTTAACCTGTTGTTCAAATGGTTGAAATAAGTCTTTTATGCTCATATGACCCTGTACCACAAAACCAGTCATAAGGGTCAAATAAATAAAAAGTTAAATATAGAAGCTTTCCATTGATGTATGGTTTGTTAGGATAGGACAATATTTGGCTGAGATACATCTATTTGAAAATCTGAAATCTGAGGGTGCAAAAAAAAAAAAAAAATATATATATATATATATATATATATATATATATATATATATATATTATTATTACAAAATATCTTCATGGAACATGATCTTTACTTAAAGGGATACTCCACCCCAAAATGAAAATTTTGTCATTAATCACTTACCCCCATGTTGTTCCAAACCCGTAAAAGCTTCGTTCATCTTCGGAACACAATTTAAGATATTTTGGATGAAAACTGGGAGGCTTTGTGACTGTCCCATTGACTGCCAAGTAAATTGCAATGTCAAGGCACAGAAAAGTATAAAAAACATCGTCAAAATAGTCCATCTGCCATCAGTGGTTCAATCTGAATTTTATGAAGCGACGAGAATACTTTTTGTACGCAAAGAAAATAAAAATAACGACATTTATTCAACAATTCGTCTCCTCTCTGTCTCTCTGTGTCAGCGTAGTACCATTTTGGAGAGCATCCGATGGACGCAAAGTGGATACACTATTCTCTGTCATCAGTAATGCATGGCTACGCGGTTTCCGTTCAAATCAAAACGTAAATAAACGTACAATACGTATCCATGCGTTACTGATGACAGAGAATAGCGTACGCACTTTGCGTCCATCACGTGCTCTCCAAAATGGTACTACGCTGACACAGAGAGACAGAGAGGAGAGGAATTGTTGAATAAATGTCATTATTTTTATTTTCTTTGCATACAAAAAGTATTCTCGTCGCTTCATAAAATTCAGATTGAACCACTGATGGCAGATGGACTATTTTGACGATGTTTTTTATACTTTTCTGTGCCTTGACAGTGTAATTTACTTGGCAGTCAATGGGACAGTCACAAAGCCTCCCGGTTTTCATCCAAAATATCTTAAATTGTGTTCCGAGGACGAACGAAGATTTTACGGGTTTGGAACAACATGGGGGTAAGTGATTAATGACAAAATTTTCATTTTGGGGTGGAGTATCCCTTTAATATCCTAATGATCATAAAATTCATAAAAGAAAAATCAATAATTTTGACCCATACAATATATTGTTGGCTATTGCTGCAAATATACCTGACTGGTTCTGTGGTCCACATAAAACATAAAATCTTTTGTAATATTATAAAATGTTTTTATTGTCACTTTTGATCAATTTAATGTGTTCTTGTTGAAGGCAGGTATTAATTTCTTTACAAAAAAAGAGAAGATCTTTTAGTGTGCACTTTTACATATCTTGTTTCCTTCACTTTAAGTTCAAATGTACGGTGTCCGGGAGGGTCCGTCTTCGGTTCACTTAGTTTTGTCGTGGCCACGACATCATAACTCGTGGGAACGTGATAATATGTCGTGGCCACGAGATATTAATTCATGGGAACGTCATATTAACTCGTGGGAACGTAATATTATGTCGTGGCCACGAGATCATTTTGTCGAGGTAACGACATCCATTTCTCGTGGCCACGACTTCTTATGTTGAGGGAACGACATATTTTTCTCGTGGCCACGAGTTTAATGCATAAACAAACCTACGTGACCATAGCAACCATAGCTATGTGATTATCACAGATGGATTCATTAATATTTTATTTTGAATTATGAAATTATTATATTAATTATTATAGAAATTATTACATAATTAAATTATTATATTGACCATAGGTTACCGGACTGTAGGCAATGGCACGCGATGTACACAGCATTCAAATTAAGTTTATCATGAATAGGCCAAATATTACATAAAGTACATAAAATAAAATAGACCTACAAGAAAACATTTTTATCCATCCCACAGTCTTGCTAGCTGTGTGTGTCCATTAACTGATCGTCTTTTTCCGTAATATTTGTATATTATTATTAGCTATTGTTATCAGCATTATTATTATTATTCGCCTATTATTATATTTTTATATTCGTTTTTTCCCTTCATTTTGATCTCTTTACATAACGTTCTGACTAGTTTTGTAAATAAGCCTACTGTAAATGCTCAACATGCCAATAAAGCTTTGATTATGCTGACTGAAATTTATAGCCTATTGGAAATGCAGTTTAAAGGTTGAATTTAACATATTGTATATTAACATATATATAACGTTCCTGCGAATTAATAATTATTAATATTATAGCCTACTGTCTGTTTCATTGAGGAATGAATCATTCACATAGTTTCATTTGTAAATGAAAACACAACACGCTCATTTATCATCAAGCACTGGCATAAATAGCCTACAATCATAAAGTATTGGCATAATTATCAGGCGTTTACAGTATTTGGAAAATATATGGTAGCAAACAGTATAATTATACATAACGTTAATTAGGTAAAGCAAATTGAAAGGGGAAATAAAATATTATATTTATATTTCATTTAACCTTTATTTAACCTTTGTTTATTTACATGAAATAAATATAAAAAATATAGCCCTAACAAACTAATATAACCTAATAATTAGCCGTAACAAATGCCCTTTTCATAGTCCTCAACTGTTTTGATGTTGGCTGTTGTCTATAAAGTATGCTAACATTTCTTTCCTTCACCATACCGCCATATATCATTTGCAGGTGAGTTTGTGTAAGATGTTCAGACGCTTTGTATGTACACTAGAATATGGATATAACATACAAGACTTTTGCTAATTGACTTTTTAGCCAACACCAGTCAAGCCTAGCATTATTTTGTCTGTTGGTTGGCATAGTTACTAATATGGTTTATTCTTAAATTTTAAATACATACAAATGGATACAACACAAGATTTGGAGGCATGGTGTACTGTTGATACGGAATGGAAAAGGACTGTACCACAAAAATGTGTAGAGGGACAAGTTCAAAGCTAGCGTGGAGCTGGAGGTAATTGTTTCCATTCTTGCTGCCAGATCCAAAGTTAAGTTGTCATCAGAACTGTTCTTCTTATTGAAGGTTTTATCGTCTTGTCTTGGTCTAAAGCCTATTGTATTTTATTCTGATTTGGAGTGTCTTTTGTGTTCAAATCATTTTTCTTGCCTTGATATGAAGGCTGTATTTTTGTCCCCTTTCCAGGAAAAGTGATTTTTACCAGTTCTTTCGTTACCTCTCCATTTTGACCTTTCACCTCCACTTTGATTTTACAACCCAATAAAGTCATTCAAACAAAAGATGGTAGCTTTTCTTGCCACTCTTCTTTAGCAAAGCTGTCTAGAGAATTCTATGGTTCTAGGTTTTCAAAGCCTGTACACAAATCATTGGTAATATAATATACATGCTTGACTTTTTTTTTTAAGACCACTGCACATATCGTTTATACACCACATACAAAAAAGTTAACTATAAAAATTTCTTCAGGGCAGTTATTTTTATTGGACATCTTGACCAATTTTGGTGTTATTTCCCTTGGCAAAGATGTCTTTGATATTTTCCTCCTGTGTAATGTAACTTAATGTACATTCAATATGCTTTTAAAATGTATGGAGCGTGCACAGCAGGATAGAAGTGTGTGTGTATGTGTAAGAGAGAGAGAGTGTGTGTGCATGCATGATGACATAAGGCTCATCTATCGATCTGACCTCATGCATGCACTTGTCTGCTGTATCACAAATTGGTCCATGTACAGTATGTATTGTTGTACTGAACAATAGCAATGTGCAATTTCAGACTACAGCGTGTAGAACACTTGTAGACGAATTCAAAGACAGAAGCATTGATCTTGGGCTGAACTAAGAACAATCAAATCTTAAAAAAGATATCCTTTGTCAGAATCAAGTGGGTATGAAGTGGTTGGTCTACTGTAAATAAAAAAAAAAAATAACAGGAATTCTACTGTATGTTCAGGCAGTTTTATATTTTCAAGGCTTTTACATAGAATAAGGAGCGCCACAAGATGGGTAGATAGATGGATGGGTGGATGATTACATGAATGGATAGATGGGAATATGGATGGATGGATAGATATGTAGGTAGATAGATAAACAGACAGACTGTAAGTGTGCCTTTGTCAGGGAATTATCCAGGAAGATGAAGAAAAGAATCCTGAGTCCATTTGAAATGAGGAGTGGCACTTTCTAGGAAGAAGGCTGGAAAGCTTTGAGGATCCAGGAGTGCCATGAAAGCACTGACCTCTCACAGGAAGGTTCATGTGTCTCTGTGCAGAAACAGATGGATAATAGCACAATGCTGAAATCATGCAGCACGTATTATGGGTACTGTGATTGCCGACCTGATTACCTGCCATATGCTTGCTGAAGGGTTGAGCTGAGAATGGGAGAGTATGCAAACCCTTTTAAAGCAACGTTTTTATAGCACTCTCATTATACCAATGTGGAGACTTGCTCAAATGAAAGCGAGTGTTGCGGGGAAGGAAAATAATGAAGTCATAAAATTCAGGGTTCACGGTGTATGGGTTCCACAAGGGCTTCACCGCTGCCCCACTGCTGGTTGTGTTGTGTGTATGTGTGTGCTTGTGGGAGAGGTCTGATTGAGAGAGGTGGGATGAAGGACACTGGATGGACATGGTTTCTCATTGTGTGTGCCTACATACTGTAAATAACACAAAGGTCTAAAATATAAAACACAATCATAATTATACTTAACCCTGTAAAGCCTACTTATCATATTTGATACACAAATTTCTATGGCTTGTGAATTATGAACATAAAACTTTTCTGAAAAACCTATTGCGTGTATTGTATCTACTACATATCTTCTGTCATCTGATTGATAGTTAAAACTTTTTAGAAAATAAAAGGCCTTCTAAGTGTAAAATGTCCATCTTTATAACTTTTATTTTCTTACTAATATTTCAAGATGAAGTTACTGGACTGAAGCAACTTAGGTTTCCATGGTTTTCCATAAATCATTTTAAAATGTGTGTGTTAAATATGATACATCAGGCATTTGAGGAATGTTTCTTTGTAAAACACTCAATCATCCTTGTTTTGCATTGCATTATATGTTTTGTCCACCATAATAAACCACAAAGCTTTGATCATAAAACCAAACATTTAAATATATATTATTGGGAGATACAGAGTGACAACTGATATTTACATGCATTTTATGTATGTAGTCTGTTAAAGCCTACTGTTTTAAAGATTTAATTGATTTGCATTACAAGCTGTCATGTGCGTTTTCATATTGTTTTCGTATGTACTATATACTGTAACTTGTATTGATGAATATCTATATGAACTCTTAGATATATCAGCTTTTACAAAACCTTTAATATTTTCTTACCAAAATGCCCCAGCTCTCTCTATCTCCACTTGCCTTTATGTACCTCATCACAACTCCTTTCATGCCCTGTGGCTGTCACCACACACACGTTGAGACGTAAGGGGCGGTTACCTTTCCCTCGCCTGGAGATTTGCCTGTCTTTCATTTCTCCATGTCATCCATTAAAAGAGAATTTTGCCTAATCTTTAAGTACCTTTATGGCCTACTTAGCATAACACGATTCCTCTGTTGGTGAGATGATATTTGGGTCAGCTCCTTTCTAATTCTCTTTCATTGGGAATCTCCTCCAACATGGCGTCCCGTTCGCTCCTCTGTCACATGTTTAATTCTGATGTCTGGCCTGATTTTTGAAGTGGGGCTGGTATTTACATCTTTAATTAAGACATTAATAGCAACGTTCATATTAGAATGGATTTAAGCCTTGTTAGTCATCAGCACTTAAGTAAATGACATGCATTGGGTTGACTATGCTGTTTATTTTCAGAACAGGCCGCAGAGTCTTAGGAGTTACAGTTAACTTAGGAGATAGTTTGCCCAAAAATGACATTTGTGTCTTCATTTATTCACTCTTTATGTTTATTTAATCCCACATGACTTTTTTTCCTTCTAAAACTAGAAAAAAAAAAAAGAATGGGGATTCAGAATTTTGAACTGACAAAATCATGGTTTTTACTTGCAAAACCATACATTTAACAATATTTTACAAAAAAAATGACATGCAATGCATTGTTAAACCATTTACTGTTTTCACTGCATATAATGTACTGTAGCAAGATAACTTGCACTTAACCAATTAACAGGTCCCCCCCCCCCCCATTTTCCATTCTCTTTATCTAAAAATATCATATGGGTTTGGATCAACTTGTGAATGAGTAGATAATAACAGAATTTTAATTTTTGGGAGACCTTTTAGCTGAACTTTTGCACATTCAATGTATTTTTGTCATTTACATTGAACTGTTTTAAAAACAAGAAAGGAAGAAAAAAAATCCACTTACCTGTCAGCACTGTGTGCGTTGCCCTTGTGGCTGCATACAGTTAATATTTCTCAAGGCAACAGAGGTTAGAGTATGAATCTGAGTGTCATATATGAATACTTTAAGTGTGTGCTTGAGTGTGTGTTATACATAGGTTTTCAGCCACACTGAATACATGCAGCCTTTCTCTTTTAAATCAGCGGTGGCCCTATTCAAAAGAGGCATCTGAGAGGGACCATCACAAGGCTTGAGAAGTTGAATGAATTATGGAAAGTGTCCGTGCTGGTACATGCTCCCCTCCAATGCCACAGGTGGTAAATGTTATCCGTGTGTATTGCTCTATGGTTGAAGAGGGAGAGGTCTAGGCAATGACCCAGTGAATCAATCACCATGGAGATTCTGTTAAGAGAATTGTAGACAACCTGCTGGACAACATCATGGAAAGCAAGACCCATATACACACTGAGGATATAATTCCTTACACATGCAGAGGGGTTTATTTTATTAATATTTTTTTAACCAAGGTCATGACTGAAAGGTCATTGGTTTAATAAACAGATAACGATTTTTACAAGACTACTATTTCTAAATAACATAAAACTCCAGTTACTTACTCTCTCTGAAATAAGCTGTAGAACTATAGATGATATACACTGTAGAAATGTATTTATTTTTTTTATTATTATTTTTTTTATGAATGGAAATTTTCCATGTACCTCTTACATGCATTTTGAGGTACTCCTATTTGAGAATCACTGTTAAGTGAAATACATCTCAGTTCAAGGGCCTGTGATTACTGGTGCAGATAGTCTAGGAGAAACATACTTCTTCAGTATGCAGATCCAATAATAGGTATTGACTTTTTTTTTTTTCTTCAGCAAATTGCACGTTTCCTGCTTAATTGCTATTGGAGATTGTATCTTGGAGCTGATGCATTGTAGCTTGAACCTGTTAAGCTGATGATGTTGTTAAAGAGGGAGCGTACGGTATGCTAAACAGCTCTTCTCTGCTTCATTAATGACCTTTAAAATGCTGGAAGCTTGTTTTTTCTCTGCCTTGTGGTCTGGGCTGGGCAGGGAACCCTCTCTTCTTGACCTCTGTGAGCTATTTATTAAACTGTAACGTAGCAGTGTAAACACAGGAGGAAAACACACATGTAAACTATCAGCAGGCAGGTGATTTTAATAGCGGGCAACTGTGACACACTGAATGTCTTCAGTCACACATAAGCTTGATTGAAGAAGTTCCTTTCCCCCATCAATTCACTTTGTCAGAAATGTCAGATTTTATTTTTTTAATTTATTTATTTATTTTAGGGGGGTGGGGATATTCGGTAGTTTTCTTCTTTTGATGTCTTTGACTCTCATAAATGTTTTATCTGTAGGTAGTTGGTTAGAAGTTAACATGAATGACAGATGCGGGGGGGTTAAGTGCAAGTTAACCAATTAACAGGTTAAATCAACCTGTTAACAAATTAACAGGTTAAATCAACCTGTTAACCAATTAACAGGTTAAATCAACCTGTTAATTGGTTAAGTGCAAGTTATCTTGCTACAGTACATTATATGCAGTGAAAATAGTAAACGGTTTAACAATGCATTGAAAATAGAGTTCAAATTATTATAATGTAGTCAACACTATTGTTTTTATTATTCATCAAAGCTGAAGAATTAGCACTGTATATAAATGACAACTATCCAGGAGAATTAATGGCCACACTTCATTTTAAGGTCCAATTCTCACTATTATCAAACCATTAACTATGACTTTTGCCTCAATAAACTGCTAATTACTGCTTATTATTAGTTAGTTAGTTAGTTAGTTAGCTATTGTGAAGGATTAGCGGTGTTGAATATGGTCATGCAGAATATGTGCTTTATAGGTACTAATAAACAGCCAACATGTTAATAATAGGCATGCTAATAAGCAACTAGTTAATAGTTAGATTTGGTCCCTTTTCTAAAGTGTTACCAAATTAATAATTATAAAATTTTGATAACTTTGATATGTGATCTTAATTGCAATGTCTCTACTATAAGTAATATTTAGGAGTAGCAGATAGTGTAGGAAAAATACAAATTAAAAATAATAATAATAATAATAATAATTTTGACACGTGTTTTTCATACCAACAGAAGAGTAGATTTACAGTAGTCTGTGACTTTTGAAAAAAACTATTGCAATTGCCTCTGGTCTCCTTAATTACTGTGGGTTACTTTAATATCCATATTTCATTTCTAGATATAATATTAAGTATATATATATATTTTATTCTGTTACTCCTGATTAGCTACAGTGAACAGGATAGTTGGAATAACTACTTTTGCCCCTTTGCCTCCATTGAGAGCAGGCCAACACAGAGAGGTGTATTATCTGTTCTTCTTCTCAGTGTCTGATGGGAAATCTCCACCAGCTCACAGGATGGATGTAGACTGACGCTGGGCAATCTGACAAATCTAAATCGTTATATCTCATTTGACATTAATATGGCATTTTTGGTGGGGCCGGCTAACAGTGACGTACAGTTCAGGGATTCATCATCTTGGCAGTATGAAAATGGCATATTCATATGAGCGGGGGAATTAGCTCTTTGGATGTGCGGCAAACGCAGTGAGTTCTGACTGAGAAACAGGAGGCTGGGGTCTGCCTTATCTTCTCCGTCTATGAGCAATATGTCAGAGTGCCGGAGCCCATTCTGAATGACAGTTATCTTTTTAATTCTTTTTGACATTTGCCGATATGAATCTTAACAAAGCTCCACTACTGGAAGTCAGAGTTTGTGTGTTAACAGAATTGCTTACCTTTAGAGAATATGGGCGCTCTTTTATCATGCAAGCAATTTGCTTTACTGTTATGTCCTGTTTGTGTGCCCTTTTTTTATACGCCGCCACCATCATTAACAGCGAATATATTTCTGTATTCCTGTTTAATCTCACCATAGGTGCCTTGATAAATGGCTGTGGGTTTGATAGATTTAACAATCACTGACTGTTTGTACTGATTTTAAATTTTTTTGCAGGTGAATAAACGTGACAGACATATTATCCTTGGATTAAACTCAACCTTTTATCTTTGACGAAAGCAGATGCACACGTAAGAGGCAGAGAGCTTATTGTAATAACTGCCAGGGTGCAGACAAAGTCAATCCAGCGGGGAACGAGAGAGAGAAAAAAATAATAATAAAAACAGTTTGTCGATATTTATTTGGCCATTCATTTGCACTTATCAGACAGTAAGGGCAAGAGGGACAATATCCATGGGTAATGGAGTGGTTGAGCCGGGGTGAAAGTGTTGCATTATGGGTGTAATAAGTCTGGGCCCAAATGAAGGGGCAGATAAAAGGAAGTAAAGAGGCAGAGGAGCAAAGTTGGGTTTCACTTTAGCCTTGCTATCCTTGAGGAAGGGATCTCTCTTTGTTAGTGACAGGCTTTTTCAGATTAGACCTGGCTCCCCTAGGTAAAAGGCCAGTCAGGCCTTATCTGAGGTGATAAGAGCCTAGCAGCTTGCCTGTGTGACTGCATGTGAAACTGTGTGTGCATGCAAATATCCTCAGCTGTCAGACCCTGACACACACACACACCCTCCAAACCTCCTTTTAGATGCAAACTTTGACTACAGAGAACTTGTTTAGTGTTTAGTGTTTTTTTTTTTTTTTAATTGGGTGTAGTTGTTAACTAGAGACACAGTTAGTCCACCAAACACACACACACATATATATATATATATATATATATATATATATATATATATATATATATATAAACATTTGGGATGTTAATTTAACATGCTAATTCAGTGTGATTAATGATTGGAAATAAAATAATAGCTAAATAAAATCTATATTTTTTCCATGCACTCGCAGCAATTCAAGGCATCAACTACCACACTAATGTTTTTCCTTATTTGCAGTGATAGTAAGTTAAACACAAAGATTTTGTCATTCACTCACCCTCATCTTGTTCTAAACCTGAATAACTTTGTTCTGCAGAACACAAAATGAATTACTTAGGAGAAAAAATGTTTTCAATGATTTCTTTCAAAATATCTTTAGTCCCTGTTTGTAGTGTCTATTGAATGGTTTAATTGTCTTCCACAATAATTATCCTAATTTAGGGGCTTCTTTTCAGAAAAGATTTTTTTAATCATTAGCATGTCATTAACATGATTACAATTTTAAATCGATTGACAGTTCTATTTTTTACAGTATCCATGGCATAGCCAGTATGAAGCTCGATTTTACTAGAATAGCTAATGATATATCAATATGTATCACATATCATGTTAAAATGAGAAATTTTCCCTTATCTCAAGAGAAAAGCAGCACGCCAACACGCTCGTGCAAATATAGAATTGCTTGCATTGGCCTGTTCCTCCACATTGCAATTAACTCTTGGGAGAAAGCATGTTGTATTGTTATGATTACTCAAGCAAATAATAGAACAGCCTTGCGTTGACATGTCATCTCCACAGTGTCTCCCAGAAAATGGCTTTTTTTCCCCACTCTCTTTCAAGGAATTAAACATTTGTCATGTTTGCATGTAAGTCCAGTTGAAAACTGCAATTCATAATGTATTTTGCCCCGATAGTCACCTTTCAGAATCTTGTCAGGTCATTTTAATGTGACCTGTCAGTTTCGCTTTTCGGTAAACACACTCCGTTCCAAACACGCTTTGTTTGAATGCAACAAGGCTGTTGTATGAATATGTATCCCAGCTCTTAGACAGGGGTCTTTTTGGCCTTTCAGCATGGTCAACAGCCGAGATATTTTCTCTTGTGATGTTTTTCCTCTGTTTTGCCTGAGGTTGTTGATTGTATTGAAAGGGCTCATTTATTATCTCTCGCATTGTTTAAATATGCATGGTGACTCTCTCCCCTCTTAATCATTGAGATTGCTTGCAAAAATGTGATCGATGTCGTGTAAATATTCATCATTAACCGAGCACGGGCACGTCGAGGGCTTTTCTCTCCTTTAAAATCCTCAGAATGCAATTATTCACCGAGGCTCTCGCACAAACTCGGAAAGTCCAAACAGAAGGTGTCCACTCACACACACACACACACACACACACACACACACACGCATTCATGTGGGTGTGTTTGCATGCTTATACCTTCTGTTTGCATTTTGCATGTGAACGTGAATGCATATGTGCATGTTATGTGTGTGTGCATGTGTAGGTGTGTTTGTCCGTGATGCATGTGCATAGATAAAAGGGCAAAGCCCCATTGTGTATATGCTCTTTCTTTCTCTCTGTCTCTCTCTCTCTCTCTCTCTCACCTCTCGTCTTACCCACACCATGGCACACCCTCAATCATTATTAGATGCAGGCAGTTGAAGGCAAAGCCTCACCGGCGTTATGTTTCCTTGTGTGATAAAATGAAAAAGCCCTATCAATCTTTATTGTCTGTCTTGCTTACTGTAATTGCATTCAATAGTCCACTGATTCTCTTGTCTGGGCTAATGTCACGAGCAGTGAAGAGCCAGATGCTCCGACTAGATCATACACGGCCGTCGACCACTCTGATAACTTGGCAGCGCCACTGTGCATCCCGTGATAAATTGTTGACAGTATAGATTGTGAACAGCTGAACATTGGAAGTGTATATAGAATAAGATTCATACCTTGTTGGAGTTCTGGCACAGTGATGTCAGCGAAAGGGCAGGTCATGTATTATTCAAATGCATCTAACACTGGAGAAGTGCCAACTGGCGATTGTATCTCAATGAATATAAAAGGGAGAGTTGGGGGGAGTGGCGGGTGCGGAGGACAGCAGTATTGCCAGATCTGAGGAAGGAAGGAAGGAAGAAAGAAAGAAAGAAAAGAAGAAAAAAATCTGAAATGTTCATCCGTCAGATACGCATCACTCCATTATAATACGTACAATACAAGGTGTTTATAATTATGGCTTTCTGTCCTGAGGTGCCCTCTTGTCAGCTGCGATTCTGAGAGGTTTTTTGTTGTTGTTGTTTCTCCTCCTCTCCGTCAGACCATAAAATGGTCTCATGTGAATAGCTTTGAATGTTTTGTGTGTGACCGTCCATGATAGAGCAGTCCAGGTCATTGGCTCATGTAACCCACATGACACAACGTGCAGTGTTTTTCCTTAGTATTTGCTGGGATAATGCTCATTTTCAGATTTAAAGTCATTGTTTTTCTTCTGTAATGTAAAACTGCATGTTTAATGTGTGTGATGAATTTATCAATCAGGAATTGATTGGATGGTGAAAAGTGGGCGTTATATGCCAGATCTCAATGAGTTTGATTAAATAATGCCCAAATAACTATTTGACTGTTGGTTAACATTATTTAAGTGTTTTTAAATATTAATATTAAGTGCCAGATAATGGCAAATGTAGTATAAATGTTAAAATAAAAGAAAAGATGCGTATTCAATTAAATATTCAGTGTTGTCTGATGCAATTACTGATATGGTAGTGATATATCATCCCTAACAGACAAGTTACTTCATTTTGATCAAAGATTATGATGCTAAACAGTTTTTCTTTAGATTGATGTACCCAGATCATTAAGATCTGTTTACACCAAGGATGATAACTATAACAATAACAATATAGTTTTAAAAATTATGAATTCAAAAGAATAGTGGAGCCCTCACCACAACTATAGCAATGAAAGCCAAGTGGAACAATATAATTGGAATCCGTTTCTAAACTTTTTTTCTTTTTTTTTCAGCTGATGAATGATAAAAAAAAAACAAAAAAAACATTGACATCCAATCAGAATCCATTCTGAATGAGCATTTAAAGTGGCAGATGACAAAACTGTAGCGCTCAATTACTGCACAATAAACAAAACCCTTATCATGCATTGGTGTGGATGCTAATCTAGTTATCATAATAGTTATCTATAAAGTTATCATTCTTGGTGTGAACAGGCCTTTAGACCGGGAACCTAATTAAATATAAAGTAAATAGGATCTGTTTTGATTTATAACTTTTTAAAATGTCAACTAAAATTTTATGGGTGAACACTAGAACCTTCAGAAACAGGCTCAGTCTAAATTGAGAATTAAAAATGTGACAATTGATGAGATTTTTAGCATCATTTGGTTGTCATTTCTCTTGGTTCAGTCTGAGATTTAGAGACGTGCAATGGAATCCGCTGTCCCTGCTGACCCTCCAGCCCCCCCCCCAGCACATTATTACCTGTGTACAACATGTGCAGCCACCATCACGTGGATATGTAGATGTGTCCAGCCAGTCTATCTGTGGAAATAAATAAAGAAGTGAGACTAGGGGAAATTGCCCTTCACCTCTGTGTATAGGAGATCTGCATGTGTGGAGCTGGTGGAATTGCTTTGTGGGGAGCCTCCCTGGGGGCTGTCGGCCCTCCTCCCTCCTCTCCACGCTGCAGTGGGTAAAGGCTATAATTTACACTTTTAGGATTCCATTAATCTCCTTGTTCCACAGATCCTGACACACGGGACAGGGCTTCTTTGCATATTAGCTTCCCAAGATGTGGACCTATTTACATGAATGGCTCCACACTGAAGCTGATAATCAAGAACATGCTGTTTCCTCAAACACAAGCAAAAACAAAAACTGTTCTTGAGGTAAATTGTGTTGTTAAGTCGGCTTAGTATATTTTTTTTTCTGGTTTGTGTTTTTCTGTTGTTTTTTTTTTTTACAGATGTGTCCCCATCAGGCTGCATTTTATTCTGGCTCATTTCGTATTTGGTTATAAATGAATAAAGATCAAATTGGCTGGCTAGACTTAAACTCTGGAGCGTGACAGGAAATAATTTTATTGTTGACCATTTGACCAAGGCAAAACGACGGATTTGAACTTTTAGCCTCACTCAGGATTGGAAAAGTGAATGTGATATTCTTGCTCTCCAAATATGATAAAGCAAACCCTTGGATGCAAACCACAATTAAAAGTTTTAATAAAAATATTAATGTAATAAGGACAGTATATATATATATATATATATACACACACACACACATATACATATCCCTATCTATCTCACACTTCTCAAGGAACACTGAACCAGGAGACGTAGGAATTCAAAGCGAGAGTCTTTAATCATCCAACAGGGAACACAGGGAGCATAGCATACACAGAACACATGGAAATGACGTATAAGAACCGACAAACACTAACTGAATGGACAAGACCTTAAATACACAGATAATTAAACACAGGTGCAGGGGATGAATGAATTACACTTGACGAGGACAGGAACAGGAAAATAACCAAATAAGGGCATAAACACTGGGACACAGGGAGCAAAACACACACAGACAGTCCAGACTCCTGACATATCGCCCCCTCCTGGAAGATGCGTCCTCACACCGTAGAAACAACATCCAAAGGGGAGGGGCGGGCAGGAACTAAGGAGGAGGCTCAGGAGGAGGATGGATATCCGGGAGGAGGACAACGGGCAGAGACCAGGGACGTGACGAAGGAGGGAGGAGCCAGGGAGGAGACAGGAGGGGCCCGGAGCAGGAGCAGCACAGCACAGCAGGACCCAGGTCACAGCCATGATGATGGCCCATGGTGGAGCCGACGGAGGGAGAAGCCATGGAGGAGGAATGGCCACCGACTCCAGGGGGCCGACTAATGGCGGCGGAGCAGGTGGTAGAGGAGCCCGAGGCGGAGACGGAGAGCCAACGAGCCAGAGGGATGCCGAGGTGGAGCCGAGGGCTCTGGCAACCGAGGCGGAGATCCGCGGTGGAGCCGGAGTGACTGAGGACCAAGGTGGAGCTGTTGGGAGGAAGGAGCCCAACGGAGCTGGTGGGATGGAGCGACGAGGCGCAGCCAGAGGAGCGGAGTCCTGAGGCGATGGCAGGTCGATGCCCAGCCAAGGCGGAGCCAGAGGGATGAGGGAGCCCGGTGGAGCTGGTGGATCGACGGTTGATGGTGGAGGCGAGGGAGCTAGGAGCCGAGGTGGAGCCGTTGGGTCAATGGGCTGAGGCGGAGTCCAGGCCTTGGAGGCTGGAGGCAGAGGTGAGGGATACTCCAGCCACAGTGACGCTGGAGGATGGCAGACCTGCGGAGCTCACACCGTATTGATGGTGGGCTGAGGGCAAGCAGAGGAGCTGACAGATGACAGCGGAGGAGGAGGAGGCAGGATCAGGTGGGAGGGTGGGCATTTGTGAGCCTCCGGGCTTTCAGGGCTAAATTCAGGATCGGGAGCTCCCTCTGGGATGAACTCGGGAACTGGAGGGTGCTTTCGAGGAGTGAGCACTGGAGGTTCCTTTCGAGGAGTGGGCACTGGAGTGAGCTCTAGACTGGACTTGGGGACTGGAGCCCTCTCTGGGCTTAACTCTGGAACTGCAGCCCACCCTGGGCTGGACGTGGGAACAGGGGTAACAGAGGGCTCCATAGTAGGAAGGAGGAGAGAGTGCAGGTCAGCATACCAGTCAATTAGGTCCTCCTCCGCTTTCCATTCACCCAGATCTGTATCCAGCTCACCCTCAGCCACGTTGCAGGGGGCGGAGCTCCACTCCACGCTCTCACCGTCCACGGCTTGCTCCCTCATGGTGGGCACTGTCGCCGGCTCTCGCACCTGGTCTGACGAGTTGAGCTCAACATCTGGGGCGATCCTCCGCTCAGTCGCTCGGCTTTGCGCTGGCTCGTCGATCGCAGCGGGAAATGGCTCTCCATCATCGGTGGGCTTGGGCTGATGCTCCGTACCGTGGGGAGTTGGTGGGCAGGGCTCTGGGTCAGGAGTGGATCTGGCGAGATCATCCATGGGTCAGATGGTGAATGGCAATCCGTTTCTCACCAGAGTCCACTCCACGAAGGCGGCGATATCCTCTCAAGGACCATCTTTGGACGACAGCGCTCTGCTTGCGGTGTTTAGGCTTGCATCATAGAATGAGCAGAGTGCATCGTCTGGGTAGCTGGTGGCGTTAGCTAACAACAGGAACAGTCTGGTATGGTCCTCGAGAGATTTTTCCCCCTGCTCCAGCAGGAGGAGGAGGAATTTGGGACGAACGATGGGATCCATGGGGCACAACGGAAAGAAAAACACAGAGAAACGAGAAACAAAACGGAGGGTACAAATGGAGGTAACTGTTTTTGGTCGGTTCTTCTGTCACACTTCTCAAGGAGCACTGAACGAGGAGACGTAGGAATTCGTCAAAGCGAGAGTCTTTAATCATCCAACAGGGAACACAGGGAGCATAGCAGACAAAGAACACATGGAAATGACGTATAAGAACCGACAAACACTAACTGAATGGACAAGACCTTAAATACACAGATAATTAATTAAACACAGGTGCAGGGGATGAATGAATTAGACTTGACGAGGACAGGAACAGGAAAATAACCAAATAAGGGCATAAACACTGGGACACAGGGAGCACGTGGGGAGCAAAACACACATACAGACAGTCCAGACTCCTGATAATATATACACACAATATAATTATTAGGATTAATAGAAATTTTTATTATGCATGCAATTTTACATTGGACTTAAATCTGACACAACTGAATAAGTGAGAAAAATATGAACACCAGCCACGTCTACAATGTTTGGCACTTGGATCATATTAATCAATTACACCAAGCAGATGTTTAATTGCACCTATAGAATCAGTGAAGGTGCAGCTGCTAAAGCCAGCCTGTGAAAAGGAAAATGAACACATCCTGTAATGACCTGCCGTCGATGGAAATGGAACTGGTTACTGAGTGTGCACTGCTTCTCCATATGGCAAATGGCGGGAAGAAATGAACAGGTGAGAAGAGAGCGTGAGCCGGAGGTGAAGATAATGGACTTCAGGAGTAGTCAGTAGCCTCCACTGCATTCTCTCTCTTTCTCACATGCTTTCTCTCTCACTGATAGTCATGTTCCCTGTAGCTGTCAGTGCTGAAAGAGCAGATGTGGAAAAAGAGGGAAACGCAAAACAATATCCGTCTGATCTGCGGATGCAAAACAACTGGTAGAAATTATTCATGCCAGTGGACCTTAGATAATCTTATGATTTTTCTTTTTTTCATGTCCATTTTCTCTTGTTTTCCTTTTTTTTTGTATGTGTGTGTGCAGATTTTTATGTATTTGTTTTCTATTTTGAGCAATCCATTTTGGACAAGATTTTTTTATTATTATTATTATTTAATGATGTTCTGTTTTAATAAATGAAACGTGATATAAAAATATGCAATAAATAATGTGGGTAGTAGTTATTTCAAAATGAACCTCTTTTTTTTCATTTCTTTCTCATTTTAAATGGTTCCTTATCAATGAAACCACTGTTTTTGATGGTCAGTTTGGCTGCAGCAAAAACACATTATGGAAAAATCTAATAAAATCAACTCTAAACGAACAACTGTCTGGAGTATATCTCTAATACAGTACATTAACGCCAGTCAGAGGGATTTAGCATGCTGAAATTAATTAGATTCATAATATTTTATTTCATTGGTCTCTGAGACCCCAAACAAAAGCAATATAACATTACGTTTAAAACATTTATCATCTTTGAAATGTTGTTTAATTATTTCTCATAAGATTAGGAAAAGTCGTGAAGTATCAACCTGATACTTAAATGTTAAGTATATTTTGAGAGCTTTTAAAATATTTTTGGGATCTATGAGAAACAGAACAGAAGAGTAAACTGAATCACAAATTTACTTTATTTTACCTTTTTTTATACTTTATTTTATTTATTTTCTCCAAGCTCTATAATATATAATGTTTAACCGAAATGCAAGTTCTCTCATTCTGTGTCGCTATTCTGGTTACCTTTCCCTATTGTACTTATACACATATACCGTCCCATTTATGCTCCCTCATGTTTCTCCATGGAGGAATGAGTGTTGCTGTCTGACAGTGGTTTTAGTCTCTTTAACAAGAGAGAGACTGAGTTAGATGATGGTATTGCTCATTAAATATATGCAGGTTAGTCATGAACACACTGAGCCCATGACACACACACATACACACACACTCCCACCTGCTTTTAGGATCCTGAAAATGTGTGCGTCCTCCTCAGATCAGACATGAAACAGAAGTCTCCTTCAGGAAGGAAGATGCCACCTTGTGGTTGCCGAAGCCCAAGGGCTCAGCTGTCTAGCAGACAAGGAAACTCAACCCTTTTCATGTACATTTTTTTCCCAATACTCCTTCCACACATGCTGACATAACCTAGTCACTATGTGAGCGGAAAATAGATTTTAGAATTTTTTTCTCTCGCAATACTGTATCAATATCCTTATGGCCAAAGTATTTTAGTTTTGGTTTAATTTTTGACATTGATATTTTTGTTTGAATCACAATATATATTTATTGTGGCCTAAATATAATATCATATCCCCAGGTCCCTGCTGATTCCCAACACTAATAATCACTGGCAAGATTGTGTTTTTAATTATTACACTAGGCAAAACGAGATTTAGTTTCCTGAAATGCAGACTCTGTATGTTTAAATAATATAATCAAAGTGCCTAACGATTTTTCATTACACTCCATGTAATTTAAGGCAGGGTTATATAGCAGAAACCAAATTAAAGGGCCACTGGAGTGATGTAAATTCTGTCCATCTTGCTTGAGTTTTTGATGAGATTTTAAAAGTTACTCTTTTATTTTCCATTGTGAGTGTGTATTTGTTTGGCTGATGGGAAGAATACAGATGATACACAGAGTTGTTCTCTTGTGGCAGCTTGCATACGAGCGCTGCCGCGCGCTCCTTTGTTCAGGTGTCATCTTAGCATTCATGCTAATAGAATAAGCACGCAGTAGCATGGCTTTATGTAATATTGAGTGTTTCTTTGAAGTGACAGCTTGTTAGGTAGCTCTCATGTGACCCAAGTTGTGCAATTATTCATGAATATAGTGGCTGGAAACAGCCATTATGCACTTTTTCCTCATGTACTTTATTCTTTTATTTATTTGTTGATTTTTATATAATCTTGTTTTCTTCCATTCTGATTATTATATAACATCTGTACATTTTGAAATTTATACAATTACTATGATTTATTTACAGATTATAATTTTATGCATGTTTTTTCATAATTCTTTGAGTAGAAATTTCTAAAGAACAGCATTTATTTTAAATATAATTTTTTATAGCATTATAAATGTCTTTACTGTCTCATTTGATCAGTTCAGTTGACCTTGCTTAATAAAAGTATACATGTATTTGATTATTTTAACAATAATAATCTTACCCCAATTGTTTGAATGATCACAAACTTTTGTCATGAAAAAACTTTGATAATAAGAAATGTTTCTTGAGCACCACATCAACATATTAGAATAATTTCTGAAGGATCATGTGACACTGAAGACTGGAGTAATGGCTGCTGAAAATGAATTACATTTTAAAATATATTAAAATGCAAACTGTTATTTTAAATTGTAATAATATTTCTCTATATTCGTGTTATGTTCTAATATATGCAGTCTTGCTGAGCATAAGAGACTTCTCTCAAAAATATATTAAAAAACAAAACAAAACCTTTTGACCGGTAGCAGGTATGTATGTATGTATGTAAGCAAGCAAAATAATAATTAATATTATACAAACATGCTCTTGTGGCAACTTCATTTTCATAGCATTATGCCCTTTATGGATATAATGGTAAAGAATTGTGTCAGGGTTAAAGGATGGCTGGTGTGCTAAAAAGAGATACATTCAAAAGAAATTATGTGCTGTAATTAAAACCTATTTAATTGTTCTGACTGGTGCAATAAATAGCAATACATATTGACTTTGTGCAGTCTGACTGTCATTGTCAGCCTAATGTTTTTCTGTTCCTGTCTGCCACTTTCATCTCGCAACCCATCACTTGCTTTTCATCTTCCAAAGAAAGCGAGTGTGTTATGTAGCCACACACTCAGCCTGGAGGCTCTGCAATGGAAAAAATAGAAATTATTTAATTGACTTAATTAAAGCATATTTGCATATGGAAATTGTCTGAACATTGTATTCGTTTAGGCAACCTTTAGGCGAAGCAGAATGGCTTTCATAAATTAAAATGGAACCCCAGAACATGAAGCAAAGAGACAATGATAACAAATCATAGATCAAACACTTATTTTAAAGGTTACAGGTTGTGCTTTTGATTTTCAGTGCACATACGTGTTGTATTTTTGTTCTGTTTGGTTGTTTTCAGGTTGTGTCTTGGATATATCTTGAGGAACATGCTGTCTATATGTTTTTTAGACCTGAAAAATGGATAAGCAGTGATATGATCAATCGATTTACCACATTTACTAGAATCTCAGCAACCAACCAAGCTTAGATATTCAGACTGCAGAGGGATGATGAGGATGAGGATGGGGAGGAGAAAGAGGGGGAAGGGGACAAACTTAACCCAGCTTCCTGTAGTAGCTAACTTATACATCAAGAAAAAAGAGACCTAATTAATTAAGAACAGTATTAGAAGTAATGGGATATTACAATATAAATTGCTACATTCTGGAACCAATTTAATCCAATTACTGGAAACCCCTTATGAATACAATACCTCAAAAATCACTCTGTAATGGTCTCAGGGGATAGGGTTGTCAGACAGTTCAGAAAAAAGAAAAAGAAAGAAAAGATCCCATTCTCTTCAAAGCCAATGATAATTTGCTAATTGACATTTTAGGTCATTTCCACCTGAATGCCTCTGTCTGTGCACCGTCACTCTTGCTCAGTCAAGGCTGTGAATTGTTTTTAGTGGACAGTAGACAATACCAGGGGTCAGACTGAAGTATGCTATTTTCAACTTTCAACAAAGAACTTTTTTTTTTTTTTTTTGTTCATTTTGAGCCAAGACTCTCAATAAGTTTCTTTCCTTTGCATGGAATATTAAATCTGCGAGCACCGCCATCAGCCTTATTGTGAAGGAAAAAAAGTATTTTATCACTAGTACTGCCAGAGGTGTTCCACATTAGTGTGTCTTATTGTATTGATTGTCTGTCTCAATATGGCCGCCTATATGTTCATAATTCATCAGTGTTTGGGGGGGATGGGAGAGTCACTTAACACTCACGTTGATGTGAATTACTGAAACAGGTCTCTTAATCAGTGATAAGTATCAAAACTCAGTTGCACTCATAATTAATGACTATTTTGTACATTATAATTTTTTTTGTTAATTATGACAGTGGTCTCAGTTACAGTGTGTAAAATATATAAGGACACTAAACAATATTATTTTATGAAGCGATATGAAAGTGTATGTTGATTACACTTTCATGCAGTTTTGGGACTAGCTATGAAACAGTATTAAGAAACTGGTTCTTAAAATTCAGCATTTTTATTCTCTGCCATTAAGGTCAAATTTAAACTTTGAATTTGGAAAATCTGAAACTTTGAAAATAATAATAATAATAATAATACTACTAATAATAATAATACTACTACTACTACTACTACTAATAATAATAATAATCAAGCAAGCAAGCAAGGTCAAGTGGAAGATTAAATTTTGAATTTTGAAAGTCTGAAACTTTGGGAAAAATAAATAAAAAAAAGTAAAAAATCAATAAATCAATTAGTAGTAGTAGTAGTAGTTGTTGTTGTTGTGCTCGTAATTTTAGCAAGTGACTTAAAAGAATTACCTGTGTGAAATTATCGTAAAAAGTCATACTATAATAATAATAATAATAATAATAATAATAAAATGTAAATCTGCAAATGTAATGTCTTACTGTTCTTGACAGTCATTAACGTTTAGATAATGGCCTCTGTTTGACCTCTGGATCACTGCCATGCTTCTGTCCATTTTTGCAGTTGAATCTGTTGTGTTTATGCACTGCATAATGTTTTTAATGTTAGTTTGCTTAAGCTCTGTGTGTATTTTAGGGAGTCTGTGTGTGGATACGTGCAGTGTAAAGTCTGTCTGCAATATCCATGTGTATCATTAGCACTCTTGTTTTATTTATTTATTTTTTCTTTTGTGCATTTCATTTTCTTTTTTTTTATGCTTGAACATTTAAGAGCCAGATGTTGGGAGGTGATCTGATGAGAGTTCTCGGTCCCCAGGGGTTGGTTACCATAGCAGTTAACATCCCCGCCTCTGCTCGCCCATCTCTCTCACAAGGTGCAGATGCTTTAGATGAAACGTTTTACAACTTTTGTGTGTGTGTGTGTGTGTATGTGTGTGTGTGCTGGTTTGCATCCAATCATTTTGTAATTTTAAGGAAAGCAAATATAATTACTTTTCATGAACTAACTTGGCTGTGTTGACACCTTGAGACACCTTGAGAGGTTATGTTTGTGAGAGCATGCAAGACCTGGATGATATTTTATCTTGTTATAAAGAGTCCTTGAAGTGATATCTGAAACTAAACATGAATGCCCATTTGATTTGCCTGTTTAGGTGAAAATAATCTGACAGATAAGCTGGCCTTCTTGTATTAAAAAAAAAAAAAAACAAGTATTACTGTAGGGCTGTTAGATACATTTTTCAACACTGATAATATTAATGAATGTTTCTTTAGCACCAAAACAGCTTATTAGAATGATTTCTGAAGGATCATGTGACACTGAAAATTCAGCTTTGCCATCACAGGAATAAGTTGCATTTTAAAATATATTAAAATGAAAACAGCTTTAAATTGCATTAATATTTTACAATATTATTGTTTTTATTGTATTTTTAATCAAATAAATGTCCTGGTGAGCAGTAGAAACTTTTTGAAAACATTAAAAAACAGACCTCAAACTAGCTTCATAAAAGCTTATATTGCAAACTATTGATTGGCAAATAATACATTTCTAACATGTCTTTCATCCAGTATTTGATCTATGTAACACAATAACGAGACTGAAATATTCATGTTTAATAATCAAGGTGAAAAAAGCTGAACTGTATGTGTACATCACTTCTTATCATGTGAGATAGAGAGAGAAAATGCGCGAGTTCTGAGCGTTCACACGTTGCTACAGGAGTGTCAGATTTGGTGTAGCACCTGACTGCCAAAGGTTAAGTAGTAAACAAAATTATGTTGTTTCACATTGTTCAAAATAATCAAGATAAAGAGTATCATTGGGGGGTCAGGGTGCTTTTCGCACTGAAATTATGCTAAACAGGCAGATCTCCATCACAGTTATTAATTTTTGTTAGTTTAGCCTCTTGGCTTATCTCCCTCCCCCCGCCTCCAGCTACAGCACATATCTCAGATTAGACTAATATTGAGAGAACAGGAGAGTGGGGCGTCAGATCGGGGGGCAAATCGCATTGCAGCGATGTTCATACCGCTGTAAAGTTGCAATGATAAAGAGTTAATCACATCTTTCCTCTTCCTGTCCTCGTGGGTGGGGATTTGTCCTTGTACTGCAGCCTGTGTCTCATGTAGCCCTCGGCTACTGCTCTGTCAGGTTTAGGGACTGTGGGACGGAGGTGAGGAGGGGGAAACATGTTTACCCTGGAAACAAATGGCTCCTCGCTGTGTACTCCTTGAACTTAAAAGGATAGTTCAGCCAAAAATGCAAATTCTGTTATCATTTACTCTCTGTAACGTCTTTCCAAACTCATTTGACTGTTTTGTTTTAGCATTTTATTTTATGTTATTTTATTCATTGATACATAATATAATTTACTCACCATAATGTAAAAAAAATCCATAGTAGTAAATAAAGCAAAGATTATTGGAGTTGATTGTTGATTATTGAATGTTTTACTAGAAAGTACAATTTCAGTTTTTCTACTTCCCAATTTCACATAATTTAATTTAATGTGCAGGAAGTTTTTGTAATAATTCAATGTGCTTCTTGCCATTTTTTTGTAATTGTTTGTGTAAATTTCCTACCAATTTGTGAGTGAAAAAAGGTTTCTGCACCAGTTATTTTCAGTGCATTTAATTTAATTTCAATTTAATTTTTTTTAATTGATTTTATTTTATTATTTAACATTACTTTTTAATTTTTTTAAGTTCATAGGTTGCATGTTTCTGAAGATGACACCCTACTGCTGCAAAAGACTCATCCACATTCACGCAACGACTACTTCTAACCTTCTTCTTTGAAAGTCAATTATGCCTATTGTTCATGACCCATGTTCAGCTTTAATGATGTATCTCTTTACCGTAACGCTAGTGAGTTTAATGGTAATACTCTGTTTCCATGCCGATTATTTATAGAACATGTCAGGATGGTAATAGATGTAAAGCGTTGTTAATGTGTTGTTAATGAAATCTGGACACCGGCAAGTCTGCAAAATGATATAATTCAAACTGCAGCTGCTGGAGAGCGGATGGGTGTTTCAGAGTCGTAATTCAAAACGCGGAGCAGGGTTCAGCGATTAGGTGTTGGACTAATTTGCTACAAAATAAGTCAATGGGTTTTCAGTGTCTTGGGCCAGCGTGAGCGGCAACGGCTGATTGCATTAGTGCTATAGAGAGCAGGGCTCATAAATATATTTATTAAGCTTGATATTTCAGGAGCAGTGGAGACATGTTATCTCCACAGACAATGTGTCATTAATCTCCTCAGAAGTGCGGAGTTTGTGTAGAGAGCAGTGATAACACATTGAAGGACTGAGAGAGAGACTTATGTGCAACGGCTGTGGTGGGAAGCACAGCAAGGCCTCAAATTTTCATGAATTTATTGAACCACAAACTCAGAGATAATCAAAGATAATCATTTCTCAGATGGGGTGGCTCTGTGTGGGTTTATAGTCGGTATAAGCAATCAATAGGAAACGCTTACGGAAACGGCAGTTTGGGAAAAAAAGAGAAAATTTGAAAGGGAAAAAACAGAGATGGCTTAACATTAAAGTGCAGAATACATCAACTGAACTAAATATTGCTCGGTTCGGTCACATGATGTCTAAAGGATTAAATTGGGATCAGAGGTGTGTTGGGTTTACTCTAAATTGTTCTTTTTTTTTTTTTTTCATTGGCCCTTCTCTGGCTTGTATGGCTTGTATTTGAGCTCATTGGTAAATTTGTGTTGTTTGCATATATATCATATTTACATATTATATCGTAGATATTTATCAGGTGATGTTAGATTTGAGATTATAGAAAAGATTGCATCTATAAGAGCACTTTAAAAGTTTTCTAGGCTTACTTGAAATTGATGGATTTGCATTATATTCTATAGCATCTTTCATAATATATAATGATGTTAAAATGATTAGAGTGCATAAAACTTTTAAGTTTGGTTCATTTCTGTCCCCTAGATATAATAGTATAGTATTGCCCATTTATTGGTTATCAGCTTTAATATGAAAATAATCAATAAAATACAGTTTTGCATTGGCAAAGTGTGTCAGAAGTTTTACCACAGCAGTTGTTCTTAATACACTGAAGTCGTGGTACATTCCTTCCTGCTATTTTCTGAATAACTACCTGTCTCTTAACTTTAAACGGCATAAAAAATATAGATTTGTCCGTTCACCTACAAAAGCACAACAACTCTGCTATGTGTGTTTTCTTTTCAGGACTGTGCGCCATCTTCTTGCTTCCTTGAGCTTCTTTGAGAAAAATCCTCCTGATTCTTTCCACCATGTCCCTCAGGCTAGACTTCTATATAGAGCAGATGTTCCCTACAAAAGGCCATGAATGTTTAATCATTTGTGTTATTGATGCAGGTTTTGTTTGTTAGTTAGTTTGTGTGAGTGTGTGTGTGTGTGTGTGTGTGTGCGTGTGTGTGTGTGTGTGTGTGTGTGTGAGTGTAATGCGAGTGTTGGGTGCGGGGGTGGGGGGGTTATATGAAGGAGATAAAGCTCCTCCAAATCCAACCCAAGCAGGACAGACTTGTAGAGGAAAGACATTATTAGATGTCATGTCTGTGCCAGGCCTCCATATCCTCAGTGCATTTCATCCCGGCGCATCTCAGAGTGGCACGGACACACATTCATGATCCTTTGTTTTTACACCGCTGTATCTGTGTTATCCTCTCAAAATTGTACTGCGTTGAATGCTGTGATTCAGAAATAATCCTGTATTCTGGAACAGCCGTTCACTAGCCAATCACAAATTCACCTCACAATTTATAACAGAAAACGACATTAACACGTTTTGGCATAAACAACATAAACATAAGTTTATTTTCATCTGATCATACACTGAAAAAAATGGTGTAGAAACTATTTGCACTCAGAAGTTGCTAGAAAATTACAACAAAGCAAAGTAACACATTGAATCAAACATACAATTTTGAAGTAAAAAACCTGAAATATTATTAAATTTTCTTGTAAAATGTACTCAATCTGTTTTATTAACTTTGAATCACAATAAGAACTAATCATTTAAAAAAATCTGGTAACACTTTACAATAAGGTCCCATTAGTTCATAGTTTATTAATAGCATTAGCATTAACTAACAATGTGCAATACATTTGTTACAGTATTCATTCATCTATATTAAGATATATAAAATAATACATCGGTTCATGTTATATCAAGTCCCTTAAATAATTTTAAGAGACACAACTTTCTGGTTTAATAATGTATTAATAAATATTGAAATAAACATTAACTGAAATTATTTTTCAGTTAACTAATGGAACTATAATTTTAAGTGTTACCAAAAATTATATTTACTTATTTATACATATAATAATTAAACGATATTATTCATATTAGAATTTTTCTCAGATATTAGTTTTCAAAAAAGGCACTCCATGTAGATTGCAGAGAATTATGAATAATGGGCATGACATCTTGTCGACAAGTGTGCATTTGTTGGGTTTGTTGTTTAAATTGGAAGGACAACTGCATATTTTCTTTTAACTGCAGAAATGTAGACTTGGACCACTGGGAAGATATGGTGTATATAATATGTATCCTAATGTCCAAAGCTTCCTTTCTGCAGGTGTCATTCCAATTTAAACAATAAATCACATGGCTGTCGAACACATCATTTAGAAAACTATTTTAAGCGTCAAATTTATGTACAGACATCTGATATACTGTATGCTTATTGCTATTACTTATTATTCACATACTTTTCAAAACTGACAGGTGCTATTATAGAAATGTATTCCAATTTGAAACACACACGTCGACTCGCTATCAGTGATAACTTAATTGGACTAATTCAGTATCACACACAAACGTTCAATTAGATAGGTCTGATTTACCTCAAACCGCATTGGAAGATAAGCTCCTCGTAACGTTCACGGACACGAGGAAACCACCCCTAAACATTTTAGAGGATGTTCCGTTCTGCTGAAACGAAACCCCCGCCGTTCGTTATCAGCGCAGAAGCAACTGCCAAGGTAGGCTTCTCTGCTGCTCACCGCTCATCAGGGACGGCAGACCTGCCTGGTTTCGAAACTGAATTTTTATTCAAATAAAAAGTGGTATGTTAGTATTTGAACTGACGGCTGAAGCTGATAATTAGCCTGCATGGAGTCAGCTTTGATTGGCGTCGTAATTGGATTGTCATTGGGCTGAAAACCTATTATCTTTGGCTCATGCCCCATGAAATTTGTTGGAAAAACTTTGCTGCCAGTCATCCGAGCGGCCATCTTGGGCTTGCAAATGAGGTTTAAAGGGAGGGAGATTGGTACTGCTGGGAGGCTCACTTGACTGCGTCCCTCCACACAATTCCATTGGTATTGATTAATGATATTAACTTTGCAGGTATCTGTTCCAGCATGCTGTGTTATTGGCCATTGCTTTGGACTGCTGCTGGTAGAGAAGGAAAGATGAGAAGAGAGGCAACGTGCGAGGTAGTGGAATAATGAGAAAGGAGAGGAAAAAGGAGGGAGAACGTCAAACTGCGGGCGACTTTTCATTTGCATTAATGTATATGGAGAGTACCGAATATACATCTTGTAGCAGTGGGTGTCGTTCGCTTATAGTGCTTATCAGAGCGATTGTTGGAGTGGGAATTGAGTTGTATCTTAACACACAGTGTTTTCGGATACTCTCGCACACAAACAATGTCACGGAGCGGCATTTTGAACGTGACCTGCGAAGTTTGAAAATACATCAAACAAAACGGATTCACATTTTTTTGTGTTTGCCGGTGACTGTGAGTTTAAAAGGTGTGATAGCATTCCCATGTGCCTCACACGTACAGAAATGTGCCCTAAAACAATAGGCTGCGGTGATGACGCCTTCCTCAGGTGTGCGTGGGTGTGTGATTGGCTCTCTGCCCTGTGTTTTCTCACTTCACATGCAGATGGCACTGATACATATATTCACACCCATAAGCCATTGCGCTCAGCCGCCCCGGCCCCCGGGACCGTCATCGCCGCCGCCGCATCCGTGTGAGCGTTAGCATCGCGCGGGAGAGATGCATGAAGAACGACGCCCCACGGTGAAAATGATTATTTTCTGTAAAGTTGAGAGGGAGCTCAGCGTGTTGGGAGGAGACAGGATAGCAGATCCCCCCAGTAGATCCCATACAGCTGTACTGCATCTAATGACTGCTGTTAACATACACATAAGTATAAAATCTTATGTAGTTTTACATACCAGTGAATAAACCTGCATCTAATTTAGTAACCTTATCTTATCTCATTTACTTTATCTAATCTTATTTACTAACCATTTAGTAACCTAAAATAGTGCTGTACTGTGAGTATTTAAATTAAAGGGATAGCTCCTGCCAAAATGAAAATTCTGTCGTCATTTACTGTGCTTGGTGTATTTGTTTGCTTGCT
Organism: Spinibarbus caldwelli; assembly: GCA_039654775.1. Classification (NCBI taxonomy): domain Eukaryota; kingdom Metazoa; phylum Chordata; class Actinopteri; order Cypriniformes; family Cyprinidae; genus Spinibarbus; species Spinibarbus caldwelli. Next base: position 15,470,639 of record CM077242.1, read on the forward strand.
TTCTTCTGCAGGACACAAAAAAGGACATTTTGAAGAACCTTTTTTAACCATTTTTAACCAAAAACCATTCAATAAAAGTCAGTGGGGTCAAATTCAACACTGGTGCCCATTTACTTCCATTGTATGGACAAAAATGTTCTAGTTTTAGTAATTTTGTTGTGTTTTTGTATTTTTGTTTTGTTTAAATTATTATTATTATTATTATTATTATTATTATTATTATTATTATTATTATTTACATTTTTACTTTAGTTTTTTATTATTACATTAAATTGAACTAAATATTTTTGTTTTATTACAGTTTATGTTTACTTGAAGTAACAGAAATGTTTTTTTTTTTCTTTTTTTTTCTGACTAAAACTATTGAAAATCATTTAGGTAACTGAAATGAAGCTGAAATAAAATATAAATATTAGATAGAAAAAAAACTTAATAAAAATTAGAAATGTTGACTTGGCAACAAACTAAAATTTAAGTTGGAGTAAAATAATAAACAACAACATTAGTGAAACTAAAAATACATTTAATAACAAAAATTAAAAATGAAAATGAAAGGAACATAAAAATAAATTTAATAAACACTGTAGTACAATATAAATAATATTAATTGAATTCTATGTTTTAGATAGTATATGGTCTGTATGGAATTTTTAATTGCATTTATAACTTATTATAATGTTTATGTGTTAGTATAATGTACAGTACATCTAAGGCCTATGTCTGCTTGCATTAAGTTTGCATGTTTTATGAAATTCAGTACAGCAGAGTGTGAAAATTGGGATACTTTGTGATAGATAATTTGCTAGTTGCACACAAGGGAGCTGATCTTAATTGAGCGTATTGGTTTGTGTATTTGCTTGCAAACATGGACACACTGCGATATGGTAGATGACATTTTTGAAACTGAGCGCGGTACACGGCAGTCTGTAACCTCTTTATGCGAGCACTGTTGATCAGCCCATTCCAACTGTCATCTTATTTGCATGCGATGGACGCATCATTATTCACTACATTTGATGTCCACAAAACACATTAGAACTGTTTCCTTGAGCAAAATATTAAGGACCCGCCGTAGCAGACATCATTTGTGTACCCAAATTGTAAAATGTAAATTGATATGTAAGAAAATGGCCCATTAACTTTTTCATTAATGGTTATAATGCATTTTGAGTGTCATCTGTGCAGAGAGAGCACATGTTCATTTGAGACGGGAACTGGGTAGCTCCACACAAACACACTTTCACTCACAGATATTTATTTATTTATTAATTTTTCTGCCCGCTGTGAAATCATGTGTCTGTTTATGGTGTTACTATTAATCAAATCAAGTCTGCAGTATGTTCAGTAACACTTTCTATGAAACACTTTCTATATACTGCATAATACACAGAGATACTTAATGCTTCATTAAAATATTCAGAATGCTTTATAATGCTTATTGTTATCTGTTATTTCTAGAGTTGCAAATCTGGAACCATTTCTTATTTATAACAGGTTGCATATTTTTAATGTTATTTTAATGACATTTGTTGCTGTGGCACTGAATTTACAGGTGCTTCCTCAAAAGTGTTAAAAGAATCATTAATGGGACTGTTAAGCAACTGGAATCGTTCGGTCATTAATTATCAGAGCCAGAATCATGCAATTTATATATATATATATATATATATATATATATATATATATATATAAACAAGGATTTTAACGGGGTACAAAATACCCCATAATATACCACTAGTGATATTTATTTATTTATTTGTTTGAATTTTCTAAAATGTTGTATCTCTTGTAGCTTGGACTTTTAGACACCACTGTTAGTGTTAAAATGCTTTCATTTTCACAGACAAAATCTGATCATGTGTTTTAATGCATTATACTTGAAAAAAATACACTTTATTATAGTTAAATTACAACTGAGGTTGCAATTATTTATGAAAACATCCAAGCAATCATAGCAAATATTTACCTATCCTTTTTTGGTACAGGCAGACATACAGACAGACATGTAAACATAGATAGATAGATAGATAGATAGATAGATAGATAGATAGATAGATAGATAGATAGATAGATAGATAGATAGATAGATAGATATCTTCTGTGTGCATTTATCTCGGTTCAGTTAAAAGTGAACGTGTTCGTTTGTTCAGATGTCAAATTTAGCTCTCCTAGACAGGATTCATAACAGTGAGACAAGCTCTCTGTGTTGATTTCATATATTTCGCCTTCACTCTTCCAGCTGTTAAGACACATTTACCTGCCATAATAGATCTTGCAATGCGCCCTGCTGCAGTGTACAGTATAGCCTCACTTCCACCCCATACACAGGCTTGAGCACATTTAACACAAGTGATTAACGCACTTTGATGTTTGAAGAGGATCTTTAACTGTGACCAGCCCTGTTGTGAGTCCACCTCTGTCCTTGCTGTGGAAGAGAGGATTATTTTTAGTACAAAGCAAAACACGATTCACTGAAGTATGATGACGACATAATGGCCGCCGGTGTGCCGAGGCGTTTTGGTTGGCTGCCTACAATAGATTTAATGATCTGTTCTCATGGTAATACGTGCATATATGACACATCCATTGATATGCCTTTTGTTGCTGTGTGTTGAGTGCAAAAATGTGTGCATGTACAATACATATGAGTAATTTCAGAGCTAACGTGCACTGACGTAGAACACCTTCACTTGAACGAATTCCCCCTACTTAATCAGTGAAATTTTGAATTCAGTATAATTAATGCTTAAAAGATTAAAAAATAAATAAATGTATCCAGCAAAATGACAAAACAAGTTCCACGAGACAGCTGTGAGAGGCTGAGTTACTGTTGGCGTAGCAACCGTCACAGCTCGTCCTCGCCACCCTCCTCGAAAATGATCGATTTTCTTTAATTTTCTTCTGCATCTTCCACCAGAGAAGGAGAGGGAGGGAGAGGGGGAAAAAAATGAATAAATAAAAAAGAGGAGGCTATCTGTAACCTATCCCTTCATCCTGGCGTGAGCTATTCAATCCTGTCTATTAGATTTACTGGAGAGGAGCAAGACATTAACACAGGCACACGGGGAAAAAAAAAGAGAGAAGGAAAACACTGCCACAGATAATGTGGATGTTTCATGCATAATCTCTAATATGAGAAATGTATTAATAGGGAAATTATTGTGCATTCAATTATTTTGAAATGGCTGGCTGAGATGTTGTGATTTGGCGGTGTCCTGATAGCAGTGGCGCAGCAGGGAGCTCGGTGAGTGATGAATAACTTAATCTCCTAATCCGAAAATGGGCAGCGATCAACGGTACCGCTCTACGGAGCGGCCAATAAAATGAAAGCACCGAAGAATGACAGATGAGAGCTGGGAGAAGACGAGGAAATAAGAAATAGATAAACAAATAGAACAATAAAGCAGACGGTTTTAAAGCGGCGTAATTCTGTCACATTCATTAAAGCCAGAGAGCAAAATAAAACAATGCGAGATGGAGTGGCAGAAACATTACCTTTAATGTGGGTATCGTGTGGTGCGTTTGATGAGCTGCTGGCTCGGCTTTATGTCAGCTATTCAGTGTGACTCTGAACCAAATCAACACGGGATCTTTAATCAACCTGAAAAAAAGCCAAGCTTTACGGAACTAAACTACATCCCTGTCAGTGTGTACAGTTTGTACAGTTTGATGATGAAACTGTGTGCATACACTACCATTCAAAAATTTGGGGTTTGTAAGATTTAATTTTTTTTTCCTCTAGGAAATGAACACAGTTATTCAGCAAGGGTGTGTTAAATTGAAAGAGCCAGTAAATTTGTAATGTCACAAAAGATTTCTTTTTCAAATAAATACTGTGAATTTTCTGTTTATCAAAGAATGTATCACCTTTTCCATGAAAATACTGAGTAGCACAATTGTTTTTAACTGTGACAATAAGAAGAAGTGTGACCCCAAATCAGCATATGAGAATGATTTCTAAAGGATCATGTGACAGTTATTTTAGATTATAATAATATTTCACAATATTATTGTTTTTACATATTTTTAATTAAATAAATTAAGTCTTGGTGAGTCTTTTTTTGGCTCTTTTGATTTCATCATGTTCTCACTTACTCCTACAGTATAGCGTGGTGTGAATTTGAGCGACATAATGGTGAAAATAAAGGGAAAAAGATCAGGTAGCAGTGCCTCTATAGCATTGTAAATGGTTTGAATGGACAAAAATAGGAGACTTTTGCCACCATATTTCACTGAAAACTATATATATTTTATTTTAATTTGTGTTTGTACTTGTGTGTTGCTAACAAATTATGTTTTTAATATGTTCAGGTCTTGCAGTGCATTCCAGTGTGTACAATACACCCACAGTCAGATGATTGCAGGTCATTTGTATGTTGTCAGTGTGTTTGTATTGTCCTCTGGGCTGAAATAGCATCTGTTTGGCCCTGTTGTGTGTACATGTACAAGGAGCCAGTGTCCAACTGTGCCCTGAGAGACTGAAGAATGGTGTCATCAGAAGGTCAAGGAGTCTCTCTCTCTCTCTCTCTCTCTCTCTCTCTCTCTCTCTCTCAATTACAGAACTGCAGAGGTGTAAGGTATTTGAGTAGTACTTCACTACATGTGTAAGTATTCTTGGGAGGAATCTACTTTTTATAAGTTAAAACCCAAATGCTTTTACTCAAGGTAAAAACTTTTTCTCCCTTACGAGTGTGAGTAAATGATGACACAAGGTTTTTTTTTTTTTTTGGTTTAGGTAAAGACTTTAAACTATAGTATTGGTTTTTATAGCAACTGTCAAGTGCAAACCTGGTTCGTGATTAGTCTAAAAATCACTATATTCAAATGCTGAAAAACTGAAATAATATCCTGAAACATTTCATGTGGTTTGCTTTACTTTAACATCTGCTTTTTCTTAGAGTTTTAGATAGTCAGAGCAATGTAACAGGGTAAATGTAACAGTAATATTTGACAGTTTCTTTACAAAGTTTAAGAAAATCTCTACTGCCTCTTGTTTTCAAAGTCAATTTAAAAAGTGTATAATTTTCAACTTTTAAATGCTTAACTACAATTAAATGTGAATAAGTTTTGTAAGCATTTTGACTTTTAGGTGAGTAAAAGTTTTGTATATTTTCTCAGTACTTTTTACACACCTGTTCCAGTTTGATTGAAAATTAAAATTGAAATTGAAAATTGAAAATTTTTATTTTACTTTATTTTTTTTTATTTTTTTTTATTATTTAATCTCAAACTATTCCTTTAAGCTCATGGGTTGCATGATACCAAAGATGATACTTTTCTGCTGCAAAAGACTCAATATTTTATTTTATTTTATTTAAATTTATTTATTACTTTTTAAAATAGCATGCACTGATTAATCATTCACAATTTGTTTGTGAATGATTAACACTCTTTTTATTTAATAATATTTTTTGTATATGTTGTATGGATGTTTGTGCTGTGCATTTTTGGTAACATTTTATTTTAGGGTCTCTTAACTAGTTGCTTATTAGCATGCATAGTACTAGAATATTAGCCATTTATTAGTAGTAATTAAGCACATATTAATGCCTTATTCTACATGACCTTATTCTACATCCCTAATCCTACCCAATACTTAAACTTAACAACTACCTTAATAACTATTAATAAGCAGCAAATAAGGAATTTATTGAGGGAAAAGTCATAGTTAATAGTGAATAAGTGTTCCCTATTCTAAAGTGTTACCGCATTTTTTTTTTCAGAAAGTGCTGTGTGATTTTGCTCTCCTCTATTGTATTCTTTTCTATATCTTTTCTCTAATATGTACAAAGAAGACAAAAATATCCATTTAGAATGTGCTTGTAGAAAGTCGTATCAGGATATTTAACAGTTTTGCCACAAAGATTCTTGTTTAAACATAACTTAAACCATATAAGTGATCACCTGTTTCGTGATAAGCCCATAGCACAACACCATCTGCAATATGTCACAACAAACCATTATTTTGTCTCTGATGGTACATGTGTTTAATTGATAACACTAAAATGTCTTTGCCTCTGGCTTTTTCTGTAAACAATTGAAGCAATTTTGCAGTGATGAAGGCATTACTGGTGTTAGAGGAGGAGTTTGCTGGGTATGCGTGTGTGTGTGAGGGTGTGAGGCTCATGTTAGCGTGTTAAGGGTCCGTGCGAGGGCTGAATGACAGGCAGCAGACGGGCAGGTCAGGTAGCATGTGGCGTATGGCAGGTACGCTTCCTGTGTCTAAACAGAAGCGTGTATAAGTGTAGCCCTGGCCTTCTCTGACAGTAAGACACCACGCAGCTGCTGGCTTGATTGAGACATCTGTATGAAGCAGATGGAGTTTGAGAAAGAACTGGGTTTGATGTCTATCACTGACATTTAAACGACACAGCACTGCGTTCATTCAGCTGACGCTGGACAGGAGACCACTCGTGAGATTGACTGCTGGACCTGGACTGCGTCTTCAAGACTGACTAGGACTGCTGACGGTCTCAAAAATACCATTTGTTTCATCAAGTTTGCCTTGCTTCATGTAATCATAACTACTGTAAATCCCACCTTTCATAGCAAGATCAGATTTGTAAAAAGTTTTGAATCTTCACTGAAGACAAGGCTTCTAATGTAGTGTCTTTTTTTATTTATGTTCCTCCATAGACCTGTCAAGGGCCTTTTTGCATATGTTTTGCACTGATTTTGGGTGAGAATGTCTGAAGTTAATGAATGTGTTTAAACATGGTCAGATGTGTTAAACGGAGGAAGCTGCACTACGTTGTACTGCACTTTTGTGACTAATAGAATAATCACATTAAAGACAGCAGAATTCATGGTTCCATTTATCACAGCAGGTCTTCCAGGTCTTGAAGCAGCAAAACAGCCCCAGACCATCACACTACCACCACCATATTTTACTGTTGGTATGATGTTCTTTTTCTGAAATGCTGAGTTACTTTTACGCCAGATGTAATGGGACACACACCTTCCAAAAAGCACTTTTTCACACAGGGCCATGTGGGTTTGGATTTTGTTTTCCCTTCATAAAAAAAAAAAAAAAACACTTCATTTAAAAACTGTATGTTGTGTTTACTTGTGTTATATTTGATTAATATTTAAATTTGTTTGATGATCTGAAACATTAAAGTGTGACAAACATGAAAAAAAAAATAAAAATCAGGAAGGGGGCAAACAATTTTTCACACAACTGTATATATTTATTTATTTATTTTATTATTATATATATATATTTTTGACGAATTACTCAAAGGATGGTGTGGTGAAATAATTTGATTAGTAATCGGACATCATTAATTAAACCATGCAAATATCGCTAGAGTGTCCAAAAAAATAAAAATAAAAATAAAAATTCACAAGAATAAATTACATTTTAAAATACATTAAAATAGTTGTTTTAAATTACAATATTTCACAATATTACTGTTTTTACTGTATTTTTAATCATATAAATGCAGCCTTGGTAAGCATAAAATACTTGTTTTAAGAACATTAAAAAATATGTTTGATATTTGCAGTGTAACTTAATTATGATGTAATCTGAATCTTGAAAACACATGATGGGTGTAAATCAGAACAGTCTACTTATGAATGCCATGCCATCCACATAAATTTATATAAACTTGAATACATTATTACAGTATCTTCACATCACATTATTTTGCACTATTTTCATTGAAAGGAACTGAAAATATTGTGATTTAGGTAATCTATTGAAATAACAAATTGTTTAGTATACAATTAATTTGTCATTTTTGTTTGTTTGTTTGTTTTGTAGGTTTTCTTTCAAGTACCCTGTGAACCCTGCTGGTGTAAACATACCTCACTGATGTAATGGACTAACAAGCACAAAATGTGTCGATATCCACATCAAATCTCCCAGGTGTGTATTTGTGTTTGCTGTGTTCGTTATTTATGTACAATCTTGTTTAGGATGAGTGTGATTTGTCAAATTCTCTCTCTCTCTCTCTCTCTTTCTCTCTCTCTCTCTCTCGCTCACCGCGCTGCTGTAAATAAATAAAAGATAGGGTCTGGTGATACAGCAGGTCTCAGATGTGTAAAAGCCACAACTCTCATATCAGATCTGGATTTGTGTCTCCTGCCAGGGAGTGCAAACACACAGTTGCAGCCTTCCAAAACATAAACACACTTCCTCCATTTTCCTCCCTCATTTTCCTTTCCTTTTTTCCCCTCTGCCTTATTAATGTCTATTCCTTGCTGTGTTGGGCAAGCAGGCCGTGATTCCTAATGAACATGCACAAGACCCCCGGGCAGCACTTAAACTTTAAAACGTCTATTATTTGGATCACCAAAACACCACTGGTGACCTTGCAGAAATTTAGAAACGTGCCTTTTTCTCGATATCTCTACATTTCTCCCAACACGAGAACCGAGAGCAGGTGTGGATCGGTGAGCCACCTAAAGTCCGACGGCTGAGCTTGCTTTTGGTTGCCATAGCATTGGGATTATTAAGAGATCCAGTGGCTGCCTGGTTCCTCTTTTATGATTCTCAGACTGAATAAAAATTTAAAAGGCCATTAAACACCATTACCCCCTCCATCGCAGGTGTCACTGCCAGCAATGCAGAGTGAAGTAGCTTATTTTTCTATTAGGTGGAGAGAGAAAAAGAGAGAGAGAGGCTGATTGTAAGACCAGTGCAAATGAATCTTTGCTCTAGAATGGCCAAACGGTCAGACTCTAATTAGCCTGCCCTGCTCCTCTTTATCTAATGGAGCTTTGAGCGCTGAAAAGGGTAAGCCTTTCCAAACATCTAAATGGCTTATATTAGGCTTGCTTGGCTCAATGGGAGTTTGACCATCCTTGAGTGTGTGAAGGGCAAATGGGGGTTTTGAGTCTAAACTTGAGCAAGAACGACCGCCATGATTGACTAGAAGCAGCATGAGGAGAAGTGGTGATTTGAGATGTTTGCTTTTGCGAGCCCTTTCCTAGTGGTATCGATCAAGCTGATTATTAGGTTGATATTTAAGATTTCAAAGTTAATTTTAAGGCTGAATTGTGGAGTGCACATATTGCACATATTGGTTTTAATGTAAATCTTGTTTCAGTTTACAAATAATATTATTTGTATTTATAATGTATAAATAGCATGTTCACATTATCTATATTTGGGGTTGTTGCTAAAAGTTACACCTATGGTGGCTTAGTAGTCCACAACATAACAAAATCTTCACAACACAACGAAATCTTCACAACACGGAAACAAGGTGCAACACAACGAAATTAGTACAACACAATGGAAACAAACCACAGCACAACAGAATCAAGCCACAACACAACAGAAACAAGGTGCAACACAACGAAATTAGTACAACACAATGGAAACAAGCTGCAACACAACGGAAACGAGGTGAAACACGACAAAATTAGTAAAACACAATGGAATCAAGGCACAACACAACAGAAACAAGCTGCATCTCAATGAAATTAGCACAGCACAATAGAATCGAGCCACAACACAACAAAATTAGCACAACACAACGGAAACAAGCCGCAACACAATGTATGTATACAAGCCGCAACACAACAGAAACAAGGTGCAACACAACGAAATTAGCACAACACAACGGAAACAAGACGCAACACAACGGAAACAAGCCGCAACACAATGGAAACTAGCCACAACACAACAAAATTAGCACAGCACAACAGAAAAAGGCGCAACAAAATGAAATTAGCACAACATAATGGAAACAAGCCACAACACAACTAAATTAGCACAACACAACGAAATTAATCCTATGTGTTGTGTTGTGGTGATTTCGTTGTGTTGTGAAGATTTTGTTGTGTTGTGGAGATTTTGTTGTGTTGTGCACTACTGGGCCACTGTACACATGGCTTGATTAATTTGGTAAAATGATAATAGGTGCATTTGCTTTCATTTATATGTAAATATTTTTATTTCATTTTTACTTTTACTTTTTTATTTAAACTTTTAATTTAAACAATTTTATTTTATTTTATTTTTAATGTATACTCCTTTTAACCACACTTGAGACTTTTAGAAGTCTTGAATATTTAGTTTTCTAACTTTATTTCCTTTGATTAACTGCTCATCAGTGAGACTTGTGCTCTCGTTGACGCAGGTGAGCAATGGCTTGGACCTGCAGAGTTAGCTGGATGTCTCGTTCTCTTGGCTTCAGCCTGGAAAAGTGCTGATCGTGGAAGGGGTGCTGGAGGAGCTCTCTCTTGGGCAGATGGTGGGAAGACAGGGGGAGTAGTCACCCTGCTGCTTGGCCAACAGGGACACACACACAGACACATTCACATACGGCAAACCCACACAGGAAACATTAGAACAACGATTTGTCATAGTCTTTCATTTCGACGGAGGAGTTCTTTTGTTGTTGGAAATGAGCCTTGTGAGTTTATTATTATCTTCCACTGAGTCAGTACGTTTAAGAGTTCAGCAGACACCTCTTGTGATGTTGACGGGCCGTTCTTCTTTCTCTAACTGTCCACAAGCTATTTGTGAAGAGTTACTCTCAAACTAGCCATCAAAGTTTTCTTGTTTATTTCGACAGCTTTTATGATGCCAGGACAAAAGAAGCAAACACACATCTTGTATAGCATGGCTCAAACAATAAGTATTGTTTTTAGTGATAGACTGATATATCAGACAGGCTGATTTTCAAAACAACATTTGGTGGTTTTTGAGATTATCGGCATCTGTCAGTTAAATTTTTAGCTACTATATCTATCTGTATATATACTTTCTAGACGATGTCATTGGAAAAAAATCTTTAGACACTTTTTTTTATTTACATGCATATTGAATAAATAGTCATTTGTTACTCGTTACAACAGTAATATGTTATGTCAATTAACAAAAACAACTTGAGTAAATACTGTACACAGTATTGCACAGTATTACTGTACTGTAACTCTGACAGCTAAACTTTTGCTGGCATTAAAGACATAAAAACTCATGCATATGATCTGCAAATATGAAATTGTTGGAACGTAAGCACTGGCAAGTGAAAGTTCCATCAACTGGCTCCAAACTCTTTCACATTAGCCCTTATCCTCATCATTACGCTCTGCCTAGAGAGATCTGCTTAAAACATCCTTGACAACAAACGGCGAGGGATGCAGATTGTGGCTGTCTTGTCTGTTAGACTGGTGGTATCAGGAGGGGCGTCTTCAGATTTGAGATCCCTGTAGCTAAGCTTACGCGTTTGACTCAGTTCCATGTAACCCAACATGCTGTTCGACACTATCCATCCGCTCCCATATGGTAAACCTGGGCTGCGGCTTTGTCAGCTTCCAGGGTTTTTTTCTTTCTTTCTTTTTGTCAGCCTTGAAAACAGACAAACACAGTGAGAGGTGAGCTAATTACCACAGGCCTTCCTGTAATTACTCTTCCAGAGCAGCAGACAGGTTGGGTACAGACAGATCTGCTGTTTCTCTTACATGCTTATCTGCTGCTCACCAGACAGTTCTACGTGGATTTGAGGTTCAGCTTGTCCAATAAGTTGAGAGTCGGGAGTTGTCAAACATGGTTATGGTGACGTTCCGGTCTTCACACTCTTGCGTGCCAGTGATTGGCCATGGTTTTCATAGCAGTAATTCAGCAAAGAAATATTTCACTTCGTAAAAAAAAAAAGTGCAAGTTAATGTGTCTCTCCCCTAGCAAATTCCTCAGAAAATGCTTTTAGAGTTGCGTTAGAGAGAAAGTAATGTGAGAATGTCCTGAAAATTTGTCCTTTGTAAAGGTTATGGGTAGTGCTTTGAACAATAACTGTCAGCGTTGGGTTGAGGAAGTTATTTGAGTCGTTAAGCTGCAGATGGCATAGCCATTCATCGGCTGATAGTAATGAAGGATGCTTGGAGTTATTTGTATCTGCATGTAAACTGTTTTGTTAAAAGTAGGTGAGTTTTGCTAGCCTGATACATTTATGTATCCCACAGGGAGCGCTGGCCCACTAAGATGCCATGGTTGTTCTACATAATTATAATGGGAAGGTCCTTGTAAACGCATTAATATTTCTGTGAGTTTAAAATGTATCTCATGTTATCACTGCCATCATACTAGAGAGAGAGATCAGTCTAGTTCTAGTGTTTATTGCATGTGTTTTTAAAGCGGGTAGTTTCCCAGAATGAAACTTGTCATCATTCATGTTGTACCAAACCTATATGACTTTCTTTTGTAGAATAAAAAAAAAAGTGAATTTGAAGAATGATCTCACAGGTCTATTCCTTAAAATAACAGGTCATAGTGACACAATTCATTGCTTTTAAGCACCTAATATGACTTCAAATAATTTTTATTAAAAAAAAAAAAAAAAAAATAGTAGTACAAAGTAGTCTAGGTCTGTTCTTCTCCAGGCTATCTTGGAAAATAACACAGAGTTCAACAACTGCAGTCTTCTGAAACCATAGCTTTACGTGAAGAGCGGACCTGAAAGTTAAGTTATTCAATTATAATCTTCCCTACTGGTGAGCTGTTACTCAAGAATTGCTGCGACCAGATTATTGAGTCACCATGTCACCATTCTTGAAAGAATCAATTTGACTCATGAAAGATTCAGTGCAATTCCTAAAAGAATCCTTCTGTCCAGTTTGTATAACAACTGGTTCATTGATGAATCAGCGCAGTTTGTCAGGGAATCATTCTGTCCAGTTTGTGAACTATAACGACTGAAATTTCTGAAATAATTATTGTCTAATTTTTTGAACATTAACAAACAATTCATTAAAGACACTGTGCAATTTGTGAAAGAATCATTTTGCAAGCCGCGAGGGGGCAGGATTGCATTAAAGATAATGAGTTAGACAGGAAAGACTGAACATCGTGTTGGTTTCATACGGATTACTTTATCACAGAATATTTGTTTTCGATATGAAAACATTTAAAAGTAAAAATATTGCTTCATTTAAAAGTAGACACTTCAAGCTTTCTATAGATATAACTCCCATGTCTGTGTGCTGAATATTTGCTGAGTTACAGTTCATTTTAGTGACGCGTTTCTAAAAGCAGTTTGCGGAGACGGAGAAGACAGAGAGCGCTCCCTGTTTGTTTTCTTTATTTTCCAAAACCACAAAGTTGTGTTGTTATTGTGAATGTACACAAGTAAAAGTAGACACTTAACAGTTTTGATTGATGTATAACACTTATTTGTGTGACCAAAATCAACAGAGTATTTTTAGTGTCTTTTGCACTGATCTTAAAAAAACCGAGCTGGTATCGCCGGCGATACCGTCGACCCCAGGGAGTTAATATGCATAATTATTCAAAATAATGATTCATTCACTGATCCCATTTCACTTCACTGCCTAAATTATCAAGTCTGACTGAAAAGGAAAAATATTAGTGAATAACAATATATATTTTGGTCTATTTCTTGCACTAAGCTATTGTGTGGCTTCAGAAGATTTGGAATGTATGAGCTACTTTTATGTTGCTTTTATTTTTTTGGTCATTTTAGAGTTCAACAGATTTGGTCACTATGAATTATAGTTGTATGGAGAAGAGTTCTGTGAAGTTTCTTTCAAATGTTGTAATGAAAGGATTTCCTTCTTTAAATGAGTAATTTCAGGATTTTTGTTGTTCAGTGATTATTGAAAATGTGTTCTGGTGGTCAATTTTAGAATGCAGGAATGTGCCAAGTCTAGAAATAGTCATTGTGCAGTATCATTGCGCTAAAAGTCAAGAGAAAATCCAATTAATGTTTCTTGGGGTGTGTGTGTGTGTGTGTATTGTTCTGCGTGTGTATTCTTGGGACCTTTTCTCTCTAACTTGATTTAAAGCTAGACATACCTAGTCTTAGTGTTAAAATAACACTTCAGCCGGACAGTATGCTCTCTCTTTCTCTCACTCTCTCCTTTTATTTCTCCTGAAAGATAGCTGCCCATGCCACAGGCCAATGTACACTCTGAGCCTTTGAGCACATGCTTTATAGGATGCATCAGTTTGTTGTGCAGAGAGGTTTTCTGGGGGATTATTGTGGCCTAAAGTAAGTTGCCCTTTCATTAACCTTGGCTGGCGATTTCTAGCTTTAATACAATACAAATGCGTAATCTGGCCCGCACAAACACAGCTGAGCCACTGTATTACTGTCTGATATTGCTTTGGGTTCCCTCTCAGCATTTCACTAATTAAGCTCCGAGCTCAACCTCAAGTCCTGCTGTACTCTATCGTCATTTTAAATTTATTTTGATTGATTTGTGTCAGCCTTAACTATGCTCTCTGCTAGATCAATAAATAAAGATCAATACTGTAATGTTTTCATCAGAACCGTTATTAAAAAATAGATTGGCTATAAAGAGAACTGAATCACTGATAGCACTGATGCTTGCAATGCATGCCAACTTTGAATTTAATTGAACTACGTCGAAGTCTTTGAGATTAGTT
>CM077242.1:15487500-15495000 GCA_039654775.1 Spinibarbus caldwelli
GAATCTCTTGTTGACCTTATTCCCAGCAATCTGGACGGAGCTCAATGCACCCGCTATGCTTGTTCTTTACAATACTCAAAAGCATGGATATTTCATGTTGCGGGAAAAGGGCATTACATCCTCTTTCTGTCTCTCTGTGCTAGAAGTCCTTTACCCAGAGAGATTCATTTCATCCCTGGTACCCAGAGTAGAAACAACAGAAGACTGGAGGTCAGAATACCACTGCTGTTTTGCCTACTGTATGACATGAGAAGAGGAAAGGCGCTTTGTCTGCGGGGTTAGGTGCTGTTTAGGTACCTCATTTGTGGCTGCTGTGTACAGTTTGCAGTTGATCAGTCTTTCTCTGAGGTGGTGTGATCCACAGTATGTCCGTTCGACCAGAGCTTGGCCCCGCATTCAACCCCGGTCGTGCTGAAGAGGTTAAACTGGTGGTAGCATTCGGAGGCACAACTGGACGGCTTTAGTGCATTTTGTTGTAATTCTGTCCCAGTTGTCTTGTCAGAAATCAATTCAAGTTGGGAGCTGGCTAGCACAGGGAGGTCAAGGATTCTGCAGCCTAAATATTTTATCTGTACTACACGTCTGGAGCTTTTAAAGATGCGTGCTGGCCTGTTTTCCCCATTTCTCTGACGCACAGACGCTATTGGCTCAGCCTTTCTGCCCAGGTCAGGGCCAGGTTAAAATCAATTATAATCAATTATTAAGGGTACTGTGTATCTGGTGGAGGCTGAAGGGAGAAGACCAGACCTCGCTAAAGTCCAGTTTTATTTATTTCATTCTTCACTTCTCAGCCTAGGTAACACTTATAACCCTAGGAAAAGTTTATATTATATGGTGTTTATGTGCACTAGAGAAGCGGCTGTCAGATTGATGTTTAATTGAAGTTTAGCTTTTTTAAATGTTCTAAATACAAATCTATACATTTTTTATTATTAATAATATAAAATGAGTGTTTTATAATGCTTCAAGGTACATATGTATGGGGATAAACTGAGGATGGTTGTAACATGGGGGTATAATCTCTGTGTACAAATATGTATGTTCTGAAGTAGAAAATTTGTATTTCTTCTTCTGGACTATTTGATTTGCAGCCAGATTGATACATGTAAAAAAAAAAAAAAAAAAAAAAAACATAAAATAACATAAAATAAAATAACAAAATAAAATAAAATAACATAAAATAAAAACTTTTGACGCAAATGTGAAAGTGACCAACATGCACAATTGTCTGTTATTTATCTTTTTTATTTTTAGCTCTTTTTTGTGTTTTGATTCAAAAATTAGTTTGATGTTTTAGAATGAAATAGTTCTTTCTGTTTTCTTTCTCTTTAAAAAGAAATTAAATAGAAAGTTTTAAGTAAATTTGGTTAACAAAATGAATGCATAAAAATTAACTAATTTTCATGTTTTCTATAGTGTTACAACACTATATTCTCTATTTGTAGAGAATATAGGTTTCAAAATGACTAATTCGTAATGTACATTTGGGCCAATTATATCAAAGCGCCCAAAATTATTGAGTTAGGCATTAAAGCAAAAAGTGTTACAACCATCCCCAGTCTCCTCCACTTCCTGTCCTTTTACAGACATGTCTAGATGAAAGCACTCTGAATACCTGAGCACATTTGTGTTGTTGTGTAGCATGCTGATTACAGCAAAAACAGTCAAATGACACTTGAGCCCCAAAGGGTTAACTGTTCCCCAAACACTTCCAATGAGACTCTTCAGAGAGTAGAGTTCGGTGATTTAACCAAACAAATACAATACCAGAGAGTCCAATGCAGCTCATGCTAAACTCAGTGTATGTAATACATAACCATCACACAACATCCATCAACCCCTCCTTTCATTAGCTCAAACATGAAGAGATCCACAATAGTGGCAAAACAATTGTGTAGCACTGTCCTTAACTCCTTACTATCCACTCATCCACCTGTAATTACTCTCAATGAATGAATAACATTGACGGGCATCGCTACTTCACGCTACGCCGTGCCAAAAATGTGCTTTTCAGTCTCACACATCTGTGGAGATGGCCGTTATACCATATAAGTGAAACTGTTCAAGGTGATTTGTTTTCATCCTTGTAAAAGCACAAATTTGATTTCCTCCAGTCCCGAAACAGACAGACGTTGGGTTTGATTTGTTTTTGGTGGAAACTAAATGAAAAATGTTCTCGGCAGAGCACAAACCACGCCACGGGGAGGCTTGCAGTTCGGCCAGCACCACCTTCGTGTACTTTACTCACGCAGTCCGGAGGAGGTGTGGTTGGCAATCGATGGGCCCGGGCTTTAGTGTGATCAGAGCGGATGAGAGATGAGGACGTTTCCCTGCTTTGGTGACGGCTGCAGGCGTCAGGGTCGATTTGGCGGCCGGCGGATTGAGAGGCGTTATATCTGAGGAGCATGAGGTTCCACTCCGATGAGCAATCTGCTTTATCAAAAGGCCTTTTTCTCAATCAATACAGCTTTCATCAGGGGAGCCCAGTGCTGTGCTGCCCGCACTGTATCGGCTCTCTCACTGGGCAGATGCCACGTGCGGGACAGGCTAATGCCTGCTCAGCTGGAGTCAGTCTGGTCAGCAGCTCTCTTGACCTGAGAGAATTTAGTTCAGATAAACACACACGCATGCTCACTCTTTCTGAGGTCATCACTCAATATGCACGAACACAACTTTATTATTTTTTCTTAAAAGAAGCTTGTAAAAGGATGTATTAAATGGAAATATAGGGAACAGTTATGCCATTTATTTACACACCCTCGTATTATTCCTTTGTGTGTGTGTGTGTGTGTGTGTGTGTGTGTGTGTGTGTGTGTGGAATACAAAAGTAAACAAACTTTGGTTACACTTTATTTTAAGGTGTCACTGTTACAGTATAATTATACATTTAAGTACTAAGTAATTTTTATTAACTACATGTGCTTACTATATGGTTAGGGTTTGTCTTAGGGTTATTTTTTTTTATTATTATTTTTTGTTATTATAATAGTGCATTTAACGTATAACAAGGACACCTTAAAATATAGCGTTACCCAAACTTTTATGATTCTTTGATTATTGATTTTCTTCTTTTTTTTTTTTTCGGAGCTTGACAGACATGGCCACTATGACTGTCATTGTCTAGCACTCTAAAGCTATGTAAATAAATAATAAATAAATAAATAACATCAGCGTGCTGGTTTGTGACATTAATATTTATTGACTGACTTAAGCAATATTTTTACAACATTTATTAATCTTTGTTAATGTTTACATATACTAATACAATTGTAACATTATATAAATTAACTTATAAGTTAATGTATTATGAACAAACATAATTTAACAATCAACAATATATATTTATTTTACAGTATATTTCTAAATAAGATTACAACATTTATTAATTGTTTATTTATTTTTATTTTTTTTTGCATAATGCATTATTGTTAGCAAAGTTTTTAACCATTATAAAGGATACATTTTCTCTCTTCCTGCGATTTACAAATATGACAATTCCTGTCAAGTTGACTAATGGGATGTAAAGTGTCTATTGAATGTAGGTATTGTTCACCTAGTGTTTTCTGTGTATTCGGATATACTCCTCATTTGATGTAGTTTTCGCATGCTGTTTGTAGTCTGTATCATGATCGTTTTCTGGGATCCATGTATTTTGTACCAGTTTATCTGCACAAGCACAAGGAGAACAGTGAATTAATCTCCAGTCTCGCCCATTCAATGAGTCCCCAGAGCTTGCTTAATTAACCTAATAAAAATACTAATAGAACCATTTCCAAAGGTAAATTTAATTTACTTGTCAGCGTTGTACATCAATAGGGATAAGGACGGGTGGGCACTTGTGTCTCGGCGAGCGTCCACGCCGGCCCCTAATAAATACCAACTCGTTTACATCCACATCTGATTATGCCTGCTGTCAGTGGCCACAGTTAAATTATGATGAAAAGAGGGGCTGAGAGCAGAATTAACATGACCAAAGATTAACACAATATTTGTCTAGGACGATGATAGGATTTCTTTCTCTCTCTGCCACTCCTCCACCTTTGATGATGTGATTGCTTACCTCAGCCATGAAAGGTGTCAACTACTAAAATAAATTGCATTAAAACAGATAGCTATATTTTGTCACCAAATGGGGTTTAAGCAAGTGCAGTTCAAATGGAACAATCATAAAAAAATAAAAATAAAAAATAAATAAATAAGTAAACCTTACTGGCAACAGGGATAGGCAGTATTTAAAATATGTATTTGAAATACAAAATACTATTTTGTATTTTGTATTTAAATACCTTTGAAAAAAATCAAATGTATTTTGTATTTAAATACATTTAATCTTAGTATTTTTGTATTTTCAAAATACATAAAATACTTTTTGCCAATTAACCTGTTTATTAGACTGCTGATTTCCTGTATCAACTAGTTCAAACCTCAAACATGCCACTTTCATGCATGTGAACTGCAGCTGTATGACTCCATCTAGAATTGAGTAATGAAATTTTCTGGATTCCTGTAAGGAAATAAGGAATAATACTGCCTTCATGTGCTATCAAAATGTTCTATTTCCAATTTCAGAAGTCCTGATTACAAACATTCAAGTGCTTTGCTGTTGGAAAGAATAGGAATCGTGGAGGACGCCAGGTTTCCTGGGAAAATCTTATTAAAGTCAAAATCATAGATATTTAAGATATTTAATTTTGAATAAAAAGTAGCATCCCATTTGTTGACAACTATATCATCATTCCCAGTGCTATCTTTACAGTTAGCTTGTTGATGATTCTGGATTTTCAGACAAATACATGCTGTTTTTTGCTGTGTATAAACCATACAAAATGCTTGAAATGGTTATTGCACCACTATGTGCATGACTTTAACATTAAAACAAGGTGATCTTGCTTTTGTGGGAAAAAGCATACCTGTCTCAGCAGGTAAAAAAGAGCACTAGCAAGGGGAACATAGCATTAGCACTAGTCAGTCTTGTTAGTTTTTTTTTTTTTTTTGGTCAGATTTAGGTTTTATCAACTAGCTAGTCAAATGTGTTCATTAAACTTTACTCATTACTGCTTGCTATGGCGATATGACAATATATATGTCGGTGATGATATAAATTATAAATCGATTGAACTTTTTCTATATCATCTCTATATCATCGTGGTATGCAAATATATCTGTGGAGCTTTTAGTGGGCAGAAGCTATTGACACGTTAGAGTGATAAAGAAACATGGATAAATGAGTAATAAGCAACTTTCTGTGTGTGTGTAGACTAAGATAACTATAATGCTAATAATATATAAATTTAACCCTTGTATGGTGTTCTGGTCTGTGGGACCCATTTTCACTTTTTGTCAATAGAAAAATGATACGATTAATTATTTTTTCAAACTCATACTCATTGGCCTTGGCTCATTTTCTGCGAAGAACATTTATCAGAACAAATTTTCAATGTCCACTGTTATTATCCAAAATGAGTCTGACATCAGTGCACTGAACAGTAAAGGTGAAGTTTATTTAACTTTATTTCAATTCAATTCCATTCAACTTTATTCTGTTGAAGTTTATTTCACTTCAGAACATTCATTCACGGATTTGCGCTACTGTCTTCACACACAGACGAAACTTACTAGAGAAGTGTGACATAATATACCACTGTAAATAAATACAATTTAAATTCACATCTCGCGCACTTTAATGCCCTTTGAATGTAATGTGTACATTCCCTTGGAACTGGAATCATGGCGGAATATCATGTGAAGTCCACTTCGCAGGGATCCCCCGAATTTGATACGGATCCGCCGCGCTGTTACAGAGATATGGTCGTTCAAAGTTTCAATGCTATTCCATACACTTAAGCTTTAAAGCGTTTCATCCAGGTCACCAGTAGCAAACAATAGAGCTAACAAACTATGTAATTACACCATATACAAGCATTTTATCTGCGTTTTATGTTATGTAAAAAAATGTTTATATCGGTGGCATATCGGCGGCATATTCGCTGATACCGATATATCTGTGACAGGCTCATATCGGCTGATAAAATCGGCAAAACGATATATCGGTCGGGCTCTAGTCATAATGATAACAATAGTGCATACAAAAATAGTAAATTAACTGTTCCATGCTCCGGTGCGGTTAGTGATCACACTACATGCGTACCGCACCCGAGTCACCTCTTCAAGCGGGCCAGGGCATGGATAAACGAACCACACTGGACACGGTACAGAGCAGTCACACTTGTGAAATGAACTGGACTGTGGGGGTCAATCGCGCTCAAGCATGGATCAGAGCCCCTAGTGTGAGTACATCCTAAATCTTAGTGAATAGCACACCACAACTATAACCATAACAGCACAAAAAATGATGAATAATAAAAACATTGACAGCCAGTCGGAATCATTTCTGCTTTAAAGAGCTTGAGCATTTAAAGTGACAGATGACACAACTGCATTGTATACTTAGAATACACTAATATAGTTATCTTTATAATTATCGTTCTTGGTGTAAACAGGCCTTAATAGTGTTACTTCACCGGATGGCCAATTTCACATGTATTTTGTGTATTTTCAAAATACTGTATTTGTATTTAAATACATTTTTCCACACAGTATTTTGTATTTTTATTTTAAATACATTTTGATGTATTTGTGCCCATCTCTGACTGGCGGAACTTTGTGGCGATGTACTACCGATGTACTACCAAGAGCCATTAAGCCCATCTCATTACTGCCCTCCCAATGACTGTGTAATGACCTGCAATCATTTGTAAGTGAATAACTATTAAAAGCCCTGGCAGCTGGGAGAATGCTTTTAAAGTCAAATTAAAACACATGGGAGGTAGCCTCTTCCCTGCATAATATGTATCTATAGACGCATAACAGGCTCTGCTTCCGTTTTTCACTACCAAGGATATTTCATCGCCAAAGAGACAGAGAGATAAAGAGGGGCTGGAATTTAAAGAGGGGTCTCGTCGACATGCTCTTGTTTTAGGTGCTTTTATTGAATATTATGGTCTTTAGCGTGATTGTGGCCTCCTATGATGGGCCTTTGTGTTGCGTGTGTGTGTGTGTGTAAGCCCTTAAGGATGTGCATAGACACAGCTGTGGTCTTCGGAGTGAGCAGACCCTCACTAGCGCATTGTTCTGTCGCCGCCATGTGTGAAGAGGACCAATAAGAGGCTTTTATTTTCCGAAGTTGCTTTGTGAATATATAATTACTTCTGCAAAACTAAGTCAAGAGACTTGTATAAAATGTGGATGACTTTTAACTTTCTCAAAAAGGTTAAATCCTCCAGGTTTAAGATTCTGAGTTGAACAGAGACAAAAACAGTTCTGAGAGGAGGTATTGATCAGTAGTCATGTGGTATATAATACATGTTTTTACAAACCTAATCACAGATTATGAAGAACAACACATTTCTGTTTGACAGTAGAGGTTACGCACATTGAAAGAACGACCTTATACTCTGTACTTAACCTCTTTTACGGACTTCTGGAAACCACTTGTGTTCA